>PVJN01004815.1:0-31241 GCA_004026805.1 Lasiurus borealis
CTTTCATCAAAACAACTCATGCACTTTAAATGGTTCAGTTAGCACCGAGCATTGTCCACACGAGTGATGGATGAGTGATCTCTCTGCTGGGTAAATGAGTGCTTGACAAGAAGGACTTAACTACCTATATGAGGTCAGTGTCTAAAACTTACTTAGATCCAAGTTAAGGAATTACAGCAAATTGTAATGTTGAAACAAAAAAAAAATAACATTTGATTAAAGGGTTTATAATAATAATTTTTGATCCATAAATGTTATCTACTGGAAAATTGTGAAAGTGTACATTGTGGTACATTTACTTTTACCATTACAGAGGATTTTACATGCTGTACATTTTAAATGAAATTACATTCCATTTTTATTTTTTAAGATAAAAAATTATTATATATATATGTAATTTGAAAAAAAAAAAAGAAAGAAAGAAAACTAGAGGCCCGGTGCAGAAAAATTCATGCATTCAAAAAGGGGGTGATCCCTCAGCTTGGCATGTGCCCTGTCACAGTCCAGGACCCCACCTGGCAGCTTAGGCCCATTCCTTAGGGGATCAGGCCTAAATTGGCAGTCAGACATCCCTCTGGCAGCCTGGGAGCCCTCAGGGGATGTACACCCACTGGGGGAGAGGGAGGTAACCCCAAGCTGTCAGTAGGACATCCTTCATGCTGCTGAGGAGGCAGGAGAGGCTCCTGCCACTGCCACTGCACTCGCAGCCCTCAACCCGGCTTGTGGCTGAGTGAAGCTCTCCCTGTGGAAGTGCACTGACCACCAGGGGGCAGCTTCTGCATTGAGCATCTACCCCCTGGTAGTTAGTGCACATCATAGAGATTGGTCGTTCCTCCGTTAGAATCAATTTGCATATTACTCTTTTATTATATAAGATTATTATATAGGATTAAAGGCCCAGTGCATGAAAATTCATGCACTGAAGTGGGGGGTCCCTCAGCCCAGCCTGCCCCCTCTTACAGTCCAGGAGCCCTCAGGGGCAGGAGGCGACCCAGCAATCAGGGGAAGGTGATGCTCCTTCACACCACTGGTGCTGTCACTGCCAGCTGTGCAAGCCTCAGCCAGTCCTGATTACCTGAGCCTTGGGCAACCCTGGGTGCATGGGGGGCTGAGGGGATTGGGGGACTCCAGAGGCAGGTGCACAGCAAGTCCCTAGGCATCTTGCGGCTGTGGATGCAGCCATCTATTAGGGCATGGCAGTCAATTAGTATATCCCCTATTAGCTGTGGGCGCTGCCATCTTGACTATGGCATGAGGGTCAATTAGCATATTCCATCTTTATTAGATAGGATAGTACTAATGTAATACAGTCCAAGGCCTTAAAGCGTTCTCTATTTTAAGTAACTTCTGGATATTGAGTACTTAGAAGTCTTGCACTGTTATCAAGAACTACTATCAATTTGGAAATCAACAAGGAATTGAAGCCCAGATAGCATGGCTCAGTGGTTAAATATCAACCTATGAAGCACGAAGTCCACTACTCAATTCTTACTCAGGTCACATGCCCAGTTTGCAGGCTCAGTCCCCAGTGGGTTGTGTAGGAGGCAGCCAATCAATGATTCTCATCATTGAAGTTTCTATCTCTCTCTTCCTTTCCCTTCCTCTGTGAAATCAATAAAAATATTTTTTAAAAGAATTGAAGACTGATTGAAAGAACTATAGAAAAGCTGAATAAATTGAAATAAAAGGATGGGATTTTTTTTGTTTGTGTTTTTTTAAAAATATTTTTTATTCATTTTTAGAGAGAAAAGAAGGGAGCTAGGGGGAGAAAAAGAGAAATGTCCATGAGTGAAAATCAGTGTCTTCCACATGCCCGACAAGGGATGGATCTGGCAACCAAGGCATGTGCCCTGACCAGAAATTGAACCAGCAACTTTCTGGTGCAAAGGGCAACACCCAACCACACCAGCCTGGACTAAAAGATTAGGTTTTTTTTTAATAAGCAGTGATAATTATAAAAATCTAACCCCACTAACATTGCAACTAAAAATAAGGGGAGGGGGGAAATTTCAATGGAATATTTTACTCAATTGAAGTCATGTCATTTTGTCATGAATATGTGAAATACTTTCATCACAGGATAATGTCCATATCTGTTAAAGAGGGGAGGGAGCCTTACTAAAAAATAAGTACAGTGTCTCCATCAAATATATATGCACCCAGAAAATAAAACTGGAGTTATATACACCAATATATTAATGGTGGTAAACCATTGGTGAAGAAGTTTTTTCAGTGTACTACTCTGAAAATTCTAATTGTTCAGAATTAAGCAACTTGTATTGCTTATGTAAAAATTTAAATTACAGTAAATGAAGGTAATCTGAAAATAAAGCATTCAATGAAATACAACACACTTTCTTGATAAAAACTCTCAGCAATGTGAGAATAGAAGGATCATATCCCAACATAATAAATGCCTTATATGACAAATCTACAGTCAATATCATACACAATAGGCAATAACTAAAACTATTAATACTAAGAATATGAACAAGATAGGAATGCCAACTTTCACCCCTCCTGTTCAATCTACTACTGAAAGTGCTAGGTATAGTAATCAGATAAGAAAAGAGAATAAAAGGTGTCCAAATTGGAAAATAAAAATAAAAGCTGTCATTATTCCCAATTGGCATGATATTATACATAGAAAACCCTCAGGATTCTATCCAAAAACTACTACATTCTATATTCAGCTTTCCCTTAGCATCATTTTACTATATCTCAACTCTACCTTTATGCAACACTTTCTTCCTAACTTTTCCCATTTTGTTGTCTTGTTTCTTTTACCCTTTTCCAACTTTACATTTTCCCTATTCTTTCTTTTTCCTGGTAAATATTGCACTCAACTTATATATCTAATTTCTAATCCCCTACTCCAAGTCCATACACACCTGTCTCTTCTCTATCTAAAAATTATTTTTCTCTATGTCCTTTTGTTGTAATTTGCTTAAACATTGATTATATTCATTTATTATACTTTTTAAAATATATTTTATTGATTTTTCACAGAGAGGAAGGGAGAGGGATAGAAAGTCAGAAACATCGATGTGAGAGAGACATCGACCAGCCGCCTCCTGAACATCCCACACTGGAGATGTGACCGAAAATGGGAAGACAGTGTAAGGAGCCTCTGGGACAACTTCAAATGTACCAACATCAGAATTATGGGGATACCAGAAGAAGAGAGAGAGCAGGATTCTGAAAATATATTTAATAAATAATGACTAAAAACTTCCCCCACCTGGTGAAAGAAATAGACTTACAAGTCCAGGAAGCACACAGAACCCCAAACAAAAAGAATCCAAAGAGGACCACAACAAAAGACAACATAATTAAAATACTAAGAGCAAAAGACAAAGAGAAAATATTAAAAGCAGCAAGATCAAAACAGTTAATTACCTACAAGGGAGCACCCATATGATTGTAAGCTGATTTCTCAACAGAAACTATGCAGAGTGGCAAAAAATATTCGAAGTGATGAATAGCAAGAACCTACAACCAAGATTACTCAGCAAAGCTATCATTCAGAATTGAAGGGCAGATAAAGAGCTTCACAGATAAGAAAAAACTAAAGGAGTTCATTAGCACCAAATCAATATTATATGAAATGCTGAAGGGTACTCTTTAAGAAGAGGAAAAAGAAGAAAAAGTTAAAAATAAAATTTATGAACAACAAATACATATCTATTAATAAGTGAATTTAAAAATTAAGAGAATTGAAAATCTGATGAACAGAATAAACTGGTGAATATAATAGAATCAGGGGCCTAGAAAGGGAGTGGACTGACAATTCTCAGGGAGAAAGGAGTACAAGGGATTCAGGGAGAGACTGGACAAAAATCATATACCTATGGATGAGGACAATGCGGGGGAGGTAAGGGCAGAGGGAGGGGGGGAGCTGGGTGGAGGTGAGTAATCAGGGGAAAAAAGATGAACAATTGTAATAATCTGAACAATAAAGATTTATTAAATAAAATAAGGAAAAGAAATATATCTAAAAAAAGAAATGGCTTTTACAGGTCTAAAGGTTTCATTTAAAAAAAGCAAGTAAGTAAAATAAATATATCTATTCTATCTAATAAAAGAGTAATATGCAAATTAACCATCACTCCTTTATATCCACAAGCCATGACCACAAGCCAATCGGGAGTGAGTATGCAAATTAACCCCAGCCAAGATGGCTGCGGCCATGGAGAGAGCAGGAGGGAGGCTTGGGTTTGTTGGCAATGGAGGAAGCCAAGCTTTCCACACACCCTGCCTGGCCCAGGCCTCTGCTCCAGGCTACAAAGTTTCAATTGTAGAAGATAAATAAATCCCAACAAAAATGGCGGCTTCCATGAAGCTGGAGAGAGCAGGAGGCTACGGTTGCCCCTGGAGATGGAGGAAGCCAAACTTCTCCAACCCTGGCCTGCCTTGTCCTCCACTTAAGACTACTATGTTTCAATTATAGAAGATAAATAAATCCCAACAGAAATGACTGCAGCCATAGTGCTAGCAGAAGGCTTGGCTCCACTTGAGGCTATAAAGTTTCAACTGTAGAAGATAAATGAATCCCAGATACCAGTGTCTCTGCTTGGGTCACCAGGGGCCATGGCTGGCCTGAAAATCACCACAGGTCCCTAGTCCAGGCCTCCCCATGCCACAAGGGAACCCCCATCCTGATCCAGGACACCCTTCAGGGCAAATCAGCTGGCCTCTATCCTATCTAATAAAAGAGTAATAGGCAAATTGACCATCACTCCAACACACAATATGGCTGCGCCCATGTTTTCAAAGATCCTGCCCCAGGTGGACACAAGATGGCCACCATAAGATGGCCAGAAGGGGAGGGCACCTGGGAGGGACCAGTCCTGCAAGGGAGGTAGGTCAGTTGGGGGTGATCAAACCTGCAGTGGAGGGCAGTTAGGGATGCCCAGGCCTGCAGAGGAGGAAAGTTGGGGTGATCGCGTATACAAGGAAGAGCAGTTGTGGGGGACCCACGCCTGCAGGGGAGGGCAGTTGGGGCAAACAGGCTGACAGGGGAGTAGTTAGGCATCAATCAGGCTGGCAGGGGAGTGGTTAGGGTGTGATCAGGCTGACAGGCAGAAGTGGTTAGGGGCAATCAGGAGACAGGAAGGCAAGTAGTTGGAAGCCAGCAGTCCTAGATTGTGAGAGGGATCCCAGATTGGAGAGAATGCAGACTAGGCTGAGGGAAACTCCCACCCCTACATGCACGAGTTTTGTGTACCGGGCCTCTAGTATATACATAAAAGCATAATATGCAAATCAACTGGACAGTGTAACGACTGGTCGCTATGACATACACTCACCACAAAGGGCAGATGCTCAACACAGAAGCTGCTGGCCAACCTCTCAGTCCCTCCCCAGAACCCACACCCTCCAATTACCTGATGGAGAACCGAGAACCTGGGGTGAGTAGCAGCAAATGCGGGCCGTGCCCGAACAAGGCAGGCTTGAGTGAAAGGAGCCCTGATTGCCACATCAGTCGCCCCACACACAGATGGTGACCAGCAGCAGTAGCAGCAGTGGAGGGCAAAGCCAGCTGGCAGCAGCCAGGGAAGATCAGCCCTGATTGCCTGCCAGGCCTAGGAACCCTACACATGCACGAATTTGTGTGCCAGGCTTCTAGTAAGTAAGTAAGTAAGTAAGTAAGTAAGTAAGTAAGTAAGTAAGTAAATAAATAAATGTCTAAAGGTCTCTGTGGAAGAATAGGGGAAATAATCATAGTGATAGTACTACTGAGTTTTTCTCTAAGGTTATTTGTCTTCATCATATTTCCAGATGTCCTAGGAAGTAATGAAAGATTGTGGTTTCCTTCACTATAATAAAAGGCTAATTTGCAAATAGACTGAATGGCATAATAACCAAACAACCAAGAGTTGTGTACAGGTGTCAGCTGTGGTGGGATGGTAGAAAAGGTGATTGGGGGCACCAGATCAAGGCAAGGTGCTGGTTGCTGTCATCTGGGAGAGCTTCTGGCAGTTACTGAAAATTCTTTGTTCCTGTGGGCCACAGCCCCACCCGGTGCTCACACTGGCTGTCAGCACTGGAGCCACCACTTACATCTTCCCCTGCTGCTGAGGAGGCAATTGTGGCAGCAGCCACTGCTCATAGTAACTGATGGCACAATCCCCACTCACATCTGTTGCTGGTGCCAGCCCTAATGGCTCCACACCATAGGCTCTGCATGTGGGAGCAACAGTGATGGAGCAGGGCTGCTGGCAGACTGGGAACTATGGGCCATGGCTGGAGGGGCTTAGCTGGGATGTGGAAGATGGGCCGAGACTCACATACCCCACCCTGTGCCCATCACAGTTTCTATGCCCACAGTTTCTTTCAAGGTGCACAAATTCATGCACTGGGACCCTAGTTTAAAATAAAAAGCAACAAAGGCTTTAATATTTTACTCATCTGGTTTAGAACTATGATCAATTAGGTATTACTAAATATCCCTGCTGGTCACACCACCCACAAGGTCCTACTTCCTATTCCTAATCATGCCTCTTTTGCCTCTATTTGAGTTCTTTGCCATCTAGGAATCTATATCATCATAGCACCTATATCAACTTCAGTATCCTCAGCCAAAGAGAAGAATCACAAATACTTTTCAAAGATGCTAATTCTCCCTTTACCTATGTATTTCCTAGCTCTAGCCAGTTTGTCTCAGTGGATAGGGCCTCAGCCTGAGGACCAAAAGGTCCTGAGTTTGATTCTGGTCAAGGGTATGTACCTCAGTTTCAGGCTCCTCCCAGACCCAGGGCCTGGTCAGGGCTTGTGCAGGAGGCAACCAATGATGTATTTCTCTCACATCAATGTTTTTTTTTCTGTCTTTCCCTCTCTCTCCCACTCTATAAAAATCAATTTATCCCCAGGTGAGTATTAACAACAACAAAATAAAAATCCTATATAATAAAATGGTAATATGCAAATTGACTGAATGGTAGAACAACCCATCACTATGATGTACACTGACCACCAGTGGGCAGATGCTCAGTGCAAAAGCTGCTCCCTGGTAGTCAGTATGCTCCCACTTGGGGAGCACCACTCAGCCAGAAGCCAAGCTCACTGCCTCTCCCACCTCCACCTCCATGGCAGTGCTAAGAATGTGTAAGTGATAGCTTAGGCTTGCTCCTCTGGTGCACAAATCTCATGAACTAGACCTCTAGTAAATAAATAAAATATTTTAAAAAATTGTTGGTGAAGGGAGTGTACCTAGCATTCTAAGGATCCATGGTTACAGATGAGTTATATTGAATACAGCAGTCTAAATATTTCTAACTAATACAAGAGCCACCACAATTTAGTGCAAATGCATAATATAAATGAATAATTTCATTCCCCAGAGCAAATATATTCTATAAATTAAGTGAGCCATATGGTATTTTATGTACTTTTTTATTGCATGTTACATTTGGAAGAAATAAACAAGAATCTTATACTGAATAGCTCAGATGTTGTGATTAACACTGGATATCACAAGAAGCTCTTTGCTCTTTTTATCAGTCAGGATCCAAGAAGGAAATAGATGGCATATCAAAATTAGTATAATTTGAGAAGTGGTTAATAAGTAACTATTTACAATGGCAGGGTTTAGGGAAATCTGAAAGAAGAAAATGATATGGAGAGGACCACTTTGATCAAAGCTGTGATCCCCACATGGAGAGAGCTTGGGAAATAAACATTCTGACCTCACTTTTTCCATCCATTTTGCCAGGACTTTTTGTTAGCTATACACAACTAGTAGCCAAGAATAAGGAATATAATTCGTTAGGGTCAATCTCTGGAGAATGGAGCTTGGAGAAGGGTGGATAGTTGATCTGGAGAGGCAAATGGAAGAAATTCATTACATTAATAATATCTTTCCCCATCTGTCTGATCTTTTTGTTCTCTGGTTCTGAGATCATCTGACTGCACTGTGTTTTACAACTTGACACACCCACTAACCAACAGTATTTTGTATTTTTTTTCCCTTTTTTCCTCTTTTCTCTCTTCATCTTTCTCTACTTTCCCCTTATTTGTCTCTCTCTGGTGATCCCCTTATTTGTGGTTATAAATACAGTGGTACCTCGAGATACGAGTTTAATTCATTCCAGAACCTTGAGACGTGGGAAACTATGAGATGTTCGAGTCGCGGTAAACTGGCGGGTCGTGTGCAGCCGGCCGATCTGCGCGATTACTCCTATCTCAAATGTTGCTCGTATTTCAAAGCAAAAATCGCTTGCTCGACGGCTCGTATCTCAAAAATCTTGTATGTTAGTGCCTTGTGCATTGTACCTGGTTGTGTTGTATTTTCTGCCTTTAAATCAACGCAGGAGAGAGAGAACTACATAACTAAACACCCAGAGAAGAGAGACCATGGGCAGACAAAGAAACAGCTCGCATATGAAAGAAAAGCAGGCAGTAAATGAAATGGAGGCAAGCAACCTGCCAGAGAAAGAATTCAGAGGAATGGTCATAAGGTGGCTGAAAATAATGGAAGACAAATTCAACAATATGAGTAAGAACCAAGAGGAAATAAAGAATAATCAAGAAGAAATGAAAAATGACATAGCTGCTATAAAGAATACAATAGAAAGCATCAAAAGTAGATTAGAAGAAGCGGAGGACCGCATCAATGAGCTAGAAGACAAGGTAGGTAAAATACTCAAGTAGAGCAGCTTCTAGAAAAAATGATTAAAACACAGGAAGAGAGCCTAAGGGAACTTTGGGATAACACAAAACAAAACAACATCTGCATAATAGGAGTTCCAGAAGGAGAGGAAAGTGAGCAAGGAATAGAAAACCTATTTGAAAAAATAATGGCAGAAATCTTCCCTGATAAAGGGAAGAAAAAAATCCATACAAATCCAAAAACCTCACAGAGTCCCAAGCAAAATGAACCCCAAAATACCGACACCAAGGCACATTATAATTAAATTGGCAGACACCAATAACAAAGTAAAAATCTTAAAAGCAGCCAGAGACAGAAAGTTACCCACATAGGAATCCCCATCAGACTAGTGACTGATTTCTCAACAGAAACTCATAAGCCCAGAAAGGAATGGAATGAAATATACAAAGTCATACAAAGGAAGGGTTTGAATCCAAGAATACTGTGCCCAGCAAGACTATCAATCAAATCTGAAGGTGAAATCAGGAGCTTCACAGACAAAAAAAAGGACTAAGGAAATTTATTATCACCAAACCAGCAGTGCAAGAAATGCTAAAAGATCTTCTGTAAAAAAAAGAAATAGAAAAAAGAGATGGAACACAGGGGTAAAGAATAAAAATAATGACAATAAGTACCTATTAATAATAACTTTAAATGTAAATGGATTAAATACTCCAATCAAAAGACATAGGGTAACAGATTGGATAAGAAAACATGAGTCATATATCTGCTGTCTATAATAAACTCACATCAGAAAAAAAGATGCACACAGACTGAGGGTGAAGGGATGGAAGATGGTGTTTCAGGCAAATGGAAATGAAAAAAAAAAAGCTAGGGTAGCAATATTTATATCTAATAAATTAGATCTCAAAGTGAAGGACATAACAAGAGATAAGGAAGGCCACTTCATAATACTAAAGGGAGCAATCCAACAAGAAGAACTAACTCTGGTAAACATATACACAGCCAATACAGGAGCATGCAAATACATTAAAAGAAAAACTCCTGGAGGATATCAAGGGAGATATTGACAGCAATACAATCATAGAAGGAGACTTTAATACCCCACTATCACCATTGTACAAATCTTGTAAACAAAAAATCAGCAAAGAAACATCAATCCTAAATGACTCACTAGACCAGATGGAATTAATTGACATCTTCAGAACATTTCACCCCAAAACCCCAGAATATACATTTTTCTCCAGTGCACATGGGTCATTTTCAAAGATAGATCATAAGTTGGGTCATAGGCAAAGTCTCCTCAAATTCAAGAAGATAGAAATCATATCAAGCATCTTCTCAGTTCACAGTGGCATAAAACTAGAAATCAACTACAATAAAAACAATCCAAATTAATCAAACACATGGAGACTGAACACCCACTGCTGGCCATCTTGTGTTGGCCCCCCTGTGCACGGGCCTCTAGTGAATATAATAGAACCAGAGGCATAGAAACATGGAACAGACTGAAGAATCTCAGGGGGAAGGAAAAAGGGGAGGAGGAAAGAGATTAACCACAGATCTTATATGCATATTAGATTCCTGGTACACGAATTCATGCTTGGATGGGTTTCCTTGGCCTAGCCAGTGATTGTGGACAATAAAAGCCATCTCACCCAGTCCCAATTGAGGCCAATCAGGGCTGATGGGGGCCAGCCAGCTGGGGTGAGACCGCAGGAGTTTGACCGCTGGGGAGGAACTGGTGGGAAGGCTCCAGGGTGTGTCTGTCCTGTTTCACCTTGTCCCCATCCTCCAGACTGCAGCAGCAAGCTAACCTAGTGGTTGGAGCATCTACTCCCTGATGGTCAGTCCACATCATAGCTACTGGTTGAGTCACTTAGCATAGTAGGCTTTTATATATATATATGTAGAAATACATTACTTATGGACACAGACAATAGGGTGGTGAAGGCCTGGGCCAGGGCAGATACTGGGTAAGGGGGGTGGGGCAATGGTAGGAAAAAGGGGGATGTCTGTAATACTCTCAACAATAAAGATGAAAAAAAAGTCAACTAAGCCTAAATTAATTTTTAAGTTTTTTTTAGCCTTAGCCAGTTGTCTAAGTGGTTAGAGCATTGACCTTCAGATTGAAGGGTCTTGGGTTCAATTCTCGTTCCAGGGCATGTACCTTGTTTACAGGCTCCATCCCTCGCCCTGGTCTAGTCATGTGCAGAAGGCAATCCGATAATGTTTCTCTTTCACATCCATATGTCTCTCTCTCTGTCTTTCCTTTCCCTTTTACTCTGTCTAAAAATCAATGGAAAAAAATATCCTCTGGTGAGGATTAACAACAACAACAAAAAAGACTAGAATTGAAGAGAACTGTTAAGATTGTCAACACAACTATTAATCTCCATTTTTCCAGAAGAAATTTTATATATCCTACTAGAGGCCCAGTGTACAAAAACTATGCACAGGTAGGGTCCCTATGCCTAGCCGGTGATCAGGATAGATCAGGGCCTTCCTTGCCCTGGCTGCCAGCCTTCCTTTATTCCACACCATACCCTGGTGGTCAGTGTACGTCACAGCAAGCAGTCAAACTCCTGAGAGGACAATTTGCATATTAGCCTTTTATTATATAGCAGTGGTTCTCAACCTTCCTAATGCTGAGGCCCTTTCATACCATCCCTCATGTTGTGGTGACCCCCACCCATAAAATTATTTCTGTTGCTACTTCATAACTGTAATTTTGCTATTGTTAATGAATCGTAATGTAAATATCTGTGTTTTCTGATGGTCTTAGGCGACCTCTGTCAAAGGGTCATTTGACCCCCCAAATGGGTCGCAACCCACAGGTTGAGAACCACTCTTATATAGGATTGATTCTTCTTCAGGTAACTAGGACTCAGACTACATAGATTTGGGAGTGTCAACATAAGAAATGTCCAGCCGAAACTGGTTTGGCTCAATGGATAGAGCATTGGCCTGTGGATTGAAAGGTCCCAGGTTCGATTCCCATCAAGGTCATGGGTTGCGGGCACATCCCCAGTAGGGGGTGTGCAGGAAGCAGCTGATTGATGTTTCTCTCTCATAGATGTTTCTATCTCTCTATCCCTCTCCCTTCCACTCTGTAAAAAATGAATAAAAAATATTTTTTAAAAAAGAAAAAGAAATGTCCAAACCTGTAGATAACTTTTAAGAATTTATTTGTGCCAAATAGATGGCAATTTCCAGGAAGCAAAATCTTAATGGGCTGATAAAATATTCTGGAGATGGGCAGTTTTTTCAGTTTATTATATACATTAGAATTAAAGGAAGAGACATAAAGGGGGAGTTACATGAAATTCATTGATGGTAGATTCTAGGGAGGTAGGAGAAATCAAAGTCGGGAAATCTCTGAGATTGGATAAAGACTTTTTAAGGTAAAAACATTCAAACCTGTAAAGAATTTTTGTGAGTTTATTTGAGACAAACTGTGGACAATTGCTGGGAAGCAGAATATCAACATATTGGGATAAAGCTCTAGAATCTAGAGGATGGTGTTTTTTTCATCTATTTTTATACATTGCAATCAAAGGAGGAGATTCAGGTGGTTTATATAAAATAATTAGTGATAGAGTAGAAAGGCAAGAGAAAGCAAAGTAGGAGGGGAACTTTGGGATTGGATAAAGAGTAAAATGTTAGGTTCTTCTTTTACTTAAATGAGTACAGGATAGTTAACAGTCAACAATCAACATGATATCAATAACAATAAAGGAATTTGTGGATTCCTTCCAGGTGCCATTTGTTGTGCCCTGAGGCATATGAAAAAAGGGAAGTTACAAGCTACTCTGACATTTCAAGGATAAGTTTTCATAGATGCAAAAAAACAGATACTTTTCAGTTAAGGTAAAGGTTGATCTTTGTCAGGGAAGATATATTACCCACCATACTGCTTTTTCTTTCTTTTTTTTTGTGTGTGTTACATGTGTACATATTTCCCCATTTCCCCCCTCCCTCCCAGGCATAACCCAACCCCCCAGGGTCTATGTTCATTGGTTATGTTTATATGTATAGATACAAGTCCTTCGATTGATCTCTTATCTACCCCACCTCTCCTTAATCTTCCTGCTATAATATCACAGTCTGTTTGATGCTTTACTGCCTCTGTATCTGTCCTTTTGTTCATTAGTTTACAATGTTCTCTATTATCCACAAATGAGTGAGATCATGTGGTGTTTCTCCTTCATTGACTGGCTTCTTTCACTAAGCATAAGGCTCTCCAGTTCCATCCAGGTTGCTGCAAATGGTAAGAGTTCCTTCTTTTTAATGGCAGCATAGAATTCCATTGTGTAGATGTATCACAGTTTTCTGATCCACTCATCTGCTGATGGGCACCTAGGCTGTTTCCAAATTGTAGCTATTGTAAATTGTGCTGCTATGAACATAGGGGTGCATAAATCCTTTCTGATTGGTGTTTGTAAAAATATCTTAGGATAAATTCCTAAAAGTGGGATTGATGGGTCAAATGGGAGATCCATTTTTAGTTTTTTAAAAGAACTCCATACTGTTCTCCACAGTGGCTGCACCAGTCTGTATTCCTACCAACAGTGCACAAGGGTTCCTTTTTCTCCGCATCCTCGCCAACACTTGTCGTTTGTTGATTTGTTGATGATTGCCATTCTGACAGGTGTAAGATGGTATCACATTGTCGTTTTTATTTGCATCTCTTGGATAATTAGTGACTTTGAACATGTTTTCATGTGTCTCTTGGCCTTCCTTCTGTCATCTTTCCAAAAGGTTCTGTTTAGGTCCATTGCCCATTTTTTTTTATTGGATCCTTTATCTTCCTTTTATTAAGTTGTATAAGTTGGCTGTAGATGTTGGAGATTAAACCTTTATCAGTGATAACATTTTCAAATATGTTCTCCCATACAGTGGTCTTTCTTGTTTTGTTGATGGTTTCTTTTGCTGTGCAAAAGCTTTTTATTTTTATGTAGTCCCATTTGTTTATTTTTTCTTCAGCTTCCATTGCCTTTGGAGCAGTATCAGTGAAGAAGTTCTTTTGGCATATGTCTGAGATTGTGCTGCCTGTGGATTCTCTAGTATTTTTATGGTTTCCCTTCTAATGTTTAAGTCCTGTATCCATTTTGAGTTTATTTTTGTATTTGGTATAAGTTGGTGGTCCAGTTTCATTTTTTTTGCATATATCTGTCCAATTTTCCCAACACCATTTGTGAAGAGGCTATCTTGACTCTATTGTATGTTCATGCCTCCTTTGTCAGATATTAGTTGAGCATAGTGGTTTTGGTGGATATCTGGATTCTCTATTCTATTCCATTGCTCTATATGTCTGTTCTTGTGCCAATACCAGGCTGTTTTGAGAATAGTTGCTTTGTAATATAGCTTGAAATCTGGTATTGAGATCCCACCTACTTTATTCTTCTTTCTCAGAATTGCTGTGGCTATTCGTGGTCTTTTTTTGTTCCAGATGAATTATGAAGAATTCTTTCTAGGTCTGTGAAATAGGTCGTTGGTATTTTAATGGGTAGTGCATTGAATCTATAGATTGTCTTAGGTAGTATGGACATTTTAATTATGTTAATTTTCCAAATACATGAGCATGGTATGCTCTTGCATCTGTTAACATCTTCCTCTATCTCTTTTTTCAGTGTCCTGTAGTTTTGCACACATAGGTCTTTTACCTCTTTAGTTAGGTTTATTCCTAGGTATCATAATTTTTTTGGTGTGATTGTAAATGGGATTGCTTTTTTAGTCTCTCTTTTGGTAATTTCACTATGAGTGTATAGAAAAGCCACAGATTTCTTAGCATTACTTCTGTATCCTGCTACATTACTGAATTCATTTATTAAATCAATTAGATTTGGGATGGAGTCCTTCGGGTTTTTTATGTACAATACATTTCATCTGCAAATAAGGACAGCTTTACTTCTTCTTTTCCAATTTGGATGCCTTTTATTTCTTCTTCTTGTCTAATTGTAATGGCTAATACTTCCAGTACTATGTCAAATAGTAGAGGTGAGAGTGGGCATCCCTGTCTTGTTCCTGTTCTTAGGGGAAATGGTTTTAGTTCTTGCCCATTGAGTATGATGTTAGCTGTGGGTTTATCATATATAGCTTTAATGATGTTGAGGTATGCCCCTTCTATTCCCACTTTGCTGAGAGTTTTTATCAAGAAAGAGTGTTGGATTTTGTCAAATGCTTTTTCTTCATCAATTGATATGTCTATGTGATTTTTATCCTCTCAATTTGTTTATGTGATGTATTATATTTATTGATTTGCGGATATTGTACCATCCCTGCATCCTGGGATGAATCCTACTTGGTCATGGTATATGATCTTTCTGATGTACTCCTGGATCCAATTTGCTAGAATTTTGTTGAGGATTTTGGCATCTATGTTCAGGAGAAATATTGGCCTATAATTCTCTTTCATTGTGTTGTCTTTATCTGGTTTTGGTATTAGGGTGATGCTGGCTTCATAGAAGGTGTTTGGAAGTGTTCCTTCTTCTCAAATGTTTTTGAATAGTCTGAAGAGGATAGATTTTAATTCTTCGTTGAATGTTTGGTAAAACTCTCCTGTGTAGCCATCTTGTCCCAGGCTTTTATTTGCTGGAAGCTTTTTGATGACTGATTCAATTTCTTCCATAGTTATTAGACTATTGAGATGTTTAGATTCTTCCTGATTGAGTTTTGGAAGGTTATATTTTTCTAGGAATATGTCCACTTCTTGCAGGTTGTCCAATTTGTTGGAATAGAGTTGTTCATAGTATTTTTTAACAATCCTTTGTATTTCGGTGGGGTCTGTTGTTATTTCTCCTTTTTCATTTCTGATTTTGTTTATTTGGGTCTTCTCTCTTTGCTTTCTGGTGAGCCTGGCCAGAGGTACATCAATTTTGTTTATCCTTTCAAAGAACCAGCTCTTGGTTTTGTTGATCTTTTGAATTGTTTCTTTGGTCTCCATCTTGTTTATCTCCACTCTGATCTTTACTATTTCCTTCCTTCTGCTTAAACTGGGATTTTCTTGTTGCTCTCTTTCTAGCTCTTTGAGTTATAGGGTTAGGTAATTTATTACAGTTCTTTCCTGTTTTTTGCAGTAGGCTTGTAGGAGTATGAACTTCCCTCTCAAGAGTGCTTTCACTGTGTCCCATAAATTTTTTATTGTTGTGTTGTAATTGTCATTTGTTTTCATGATGATTTTTATTTCTTCATTGATCTCTTTGGTTACCCAGTCATTGTTTTATAGCATGGTGTTTAGTCTCTCTCTCTGTCTATTGTTTTTATTGTAGTTGATTTCCAGTTTTATGCCACTGTGGCCTGAGAAAATGCTTGATATGATTTCTATCTTCTTGAATTTGAAGAGACTATTCTTATGACCCAACATATGATCTATCTTTGAAAACAATCCATATGCACTAGAGAAGAATGTATATTCTGTGGCTTTGGGGTGAAATGTTCTGCAGATGTCAATTAATTCCATCTGGTCTAGTGAGTCATTTAGGACTGATGTTTCTTTGCTGATTTTTTGTTTAGAAGATTTGTCCAGTGGTGACAGTGGGGCATTAAAGTCTCCTACTATGATTGTATTGCTATCAATCTCTCCCTTAATGTCCTAAAGGAGTTTTTTATGTATTTAGGTGCTCCTATATTGGGTGCATATATGTTTACCAGAGTTATTTCTTGTTGTTGGATTGTTTCCTTTAGTATTATGTAGTGGCCTTGTTTATCTCATTATATCCTTCACTTTGAGATCTAATTTGTCAGATATAAGTATTGCAACCCCAACTTTTTTTCATTTCCATTTGCCTGAAATACCATCTTCCATCCCTTCACCCTCAATCTGTGTGCATCTCTTTTCCTGAGGTGGGTTTCTTGCAGAAAGCAGATATATGGATTATGTTTTTTATCCAATTGGTTACCATATATCTTTTGATTGGAGTATTAAATCCATTTACATTTAAAGTTAGTATTGATAGGTACTTATCTGTCGCCATTTTTAGTCTTTACCCCGGAGTTCCTTCTTCACTTCCTATTTCTTTTTATTACAGCCAACCCTTTAACAATTCTTGCATTGCTGGTTTGGTGGTAATATATTTCCTTAGTCCTTTTTTGTCTGTGAAGCTTCTGATTTCACCTTCAATTTTGATTGAAAGTCTTGCCGGGTACAGTATTCTTGGATTCAGACCCTTTCTTTGCATGACTTTGTATATTTCATCCCATTCTCTTCTGGCCTGATGAGTTTCTCTTGAGAAATCAGTCACTAGTCTTATGAGGGTTCCTTTGTAGGCAACTTTCTATTTCTCTCTGGCTGCTTTTAAAATTTTTACTTTGTCGTTGGTGTTTTTCAATTTAATTATAATGTGCCTTGGTGTCGTTTTGTTGGGGTTTCATTTTGCTTGGGACTCTGTGAGCTTCTTGGATCTATGTGGGTTTTTTCTTTCCTATATTGGGGAAATTTTCTGTCATTATTTCTTCAAACAGGTTCTCTAATCCTTGCTCAGTTTCCATTCTTTCTGGAACCCCAATTATGTGGATGTTGTTTTGTTTTGTGATATCCCAAAGTTCCCTTAAGCTCTCCTCTTGCTTTTTAATTTTTTTTTCTAGAAGCTGCTGTATTTGGTATTTTTTCCTACCGTGTCTTCTAACTCACTGATGCGGTCCTCTGCTTCTTCTAGTCTACTTTTGATGCTTTCTATTGAGTTCTTTATAGCAGTGATGTCATTTTTCATTTTTTCTTGATTATTCTGTATTTCTTCTGTGTTTTTCTGCATTTCTTCTGTGTTTTTCTGCATTCCCTCTTGGGTCTTCTTCATTTCCTCTTGGTTCTTACATACATTGTTGATTTTGTCTTCCATTCTTTTCATCCACCTTATGATCATTTCTCTGAACTCTTTCTCTGCTAGGCTTATTTCTGCTTCTATTTCGTTTACTTACTTTTCTGGTAAAACCGGCCTTTCTGTCTTATGTTGGCTTCTTATATTTCTGCCCATGGTCTTTCTTCTCCAGGTGTCTGGTTATGTAGTTCTCTCACCTACATTGATTGAAAGGCACAAACTTCAACATGACCAGGTACAGCACACAAGGCACTGAGTAGAAATGTATTCAGGATGTTAATAATCAGAAATAAGGTGACTACTAATGAAAGACAAATTAGTGGTAAGTAGAGAAGGAAGAAGAGGAAAATGTAGAAAAAAGAAAAGAAATACATGCCAAAATCAAATTGGGAGAGGGAGAAAACAAAATAATGAGCAAAAAATAAAATAAAATAAAATAATAAAAAGGAGAAGAAGAAGAAAATAGAAAGAGAAAAAAGTCAGAGAGAAAAGAAAGAGGATAAGAGAGAAAGGGGGAGCAAAATATAGATGTCAGAAGAAAACACCAGTATAACAGTCACTAATCCCAACAAATGCCGGCAACCAGTACCTGGAGATTAATACAAACTACAAATAACAACTGGTATCGAGGGAGGCGAGGGAAAAGAGAGGTAAAAAACATACCAAAACAAAGTAAACTAAAAGCAAAATAAAACAAGTAGAATAAGCCTAAACAATCCCACCAAAAAAGTATAATAAATCAATATAATCACTGTTCAGGCAAACAGCAACAAAAGGACACAGAGAAAAACAACTTTTTGGATAGTGAGGTCAAGAAGAGGGAGGTTTGTATGGACTTGGAGTAGGGGATTTGAAATTAGATATATAAGTGGAGTGAAATTATAACCAGGTAAACAGAAAGAATAGGGAGAATCTAAAGTTGGAAAAGGGAAAGGGAAAACAAGACAACAAAATGGGGAAAGTTAGGAGGAAAGTGTTGGCATAAAGGTAGAGTTGAGATAGAGTAAAATTATGCCAAAGGAAAGATGAAAATAGAATGTAGAACTCTAATCCCAAAGTAAAATAAAGGGAAAACAAAATGACACTTGTTTTTTCCCCAAAAGGTAAAATAGTAGTAGCAATAATACTAGTTGAAAACAAAAATGTAATAATTCAAAAGATAAAATCAATTGAGGAGGAAAGCAAAAAATAGTTATTTTAAATATGCAAAAATGAAAAAAGTATAAAATAAAATAAGAAATTTTAAAAAAAGAAAAAGAAAAAAAGAAAAAAATAGAATGGTCATTTACTTCCATTATTGTTCTGCTTGGCCGTTCTGTTTCCCAGTCGGGAGGGCATTGCATTTCCCTGTGTTCCACTGCTGAGTTCTTAATCTTTTTTTTTTTTTTTTTGTGGTTATGTGAGAGTCAATTTGTGCGTCATCCACTGGGTGGCAGTGTTTCGGAATTGATCTCTGAGACAAAGCATAGGACCTCTCTAGGCTGTGCTCAGATCCTGCTACCCTGTGGTTCTCAAACCTGATTTGTGGGGATTTTGCAGCTGGGACAGTGTAATAACTTCCAGGCCGTCCCTCTGCCTCAGATCAAAATGAGTCGTTTTTCAGAGCTCCCTCTGTCAACAGCTCTGAGAGTTTGCCTCCAAACTCAGGGATCACGCCCTGCCCTACCTCCGGAGACCTCTCCAGAGGCAGCTTTCTCGCAGCCCAGTTCCCACAGTGTGTGCGTGTCTCTTCTTTGGGACAGGAGACCTCACCTTATCCCAGGTGAAATCTGACCTTTCTGTGTGCCATGTGGATCTCTTCTGAGTCTACAGTGTGTCTACGACGATTGGAAGCAATGTTGTGGGTCCCCCAGCTGGCTGATCGATGAGTGCTTCAGCTGCAGCTTTTAGACCGCGGCAGACATCCACCTCCCTCTGCAAGATGGCGTGGTCTCTGCGTTCACGCTGGTGGCTCTGGCAGATAAAAACCCCGTGGCAGTGGGGCTGCCTGGCCAGCAGAGTCCCGTCCAGCAGTCCCCCACCTTCTCCTGGAGGAGAGCTGACTCTTAACTTGCCAACAAACACTCCCAGTGCGACTCTCAGCTGCTCTCTCTCCCTCTGCCCTGCGACAAAGCTCCAGACGCATCTGTCTACTCTGCAGTCATTTTCCTCCCCCCCATAACTGCTTTTAATTGAAGTTTAATTTCAGACTATCCTTTGGGGTTCTTCTTTTGGTCTTTGAGTTTTCAAGACTGCTATGCAGGCCTTCCCTGAACTTGTCAGCTTAGTATATGATACCTTTTGTCCACAGAGTAAAACAGAGAAACATTTACTTTTTTCTAACATATGTTTCTATTGATTTTAGAGAGAAAGGAAGGGGAAGGGGGAAAGAGATAGAAACATTGACTGGCTGCCTCCTGCACGCTTCTTGCTGGGGATTAAGCCTGAAACCGGGGCATTTGCCTTGACTAGGAATAGAATCAGTGACCTCATGGGTCAAAGCTCAACCACTGAAACATTTAAGTCTTATATTTGTCAGTAGAGGGTGGTTCAAAATGAACATTTACAGCACAGGGGGATGGTATTTGAAGAACAAGATAACAATGAGAGGTTCTGTGGTCTAGTACTCTGATGCCTGTGGGTTGCACACTGAGAGGTCCAGATAAAGGAGATTACTCTTACATTCCAAGTATATGTTATCTTAGATGCAAAAAGACAATAGATAGGCTTACTTCAGGTTAAGACTGACCTTTGTCAAGAAAACTGCAGGCTAGGTAGGACGTGACTACCACCATGACTCACTTTTAATTAGGGATTTTTAAGTTCAGACCATCCTATGTGGTTACTTTTGGTCTCTGAGATTGTAGGGCCTGCCATACAGGCCCCTATAAGCTTTTCAGGTTTAGTATGTGTCCCCTTTTTCTTCCACAATGTTTATTTAAGAAAAAGTATTATATATGTGTATATATATATATATATACTGATTTCATAGAGGAAAGGAGAGGGAGAGTTAGAAGCACCTTATGGCCAAAGCACCTTGTTTGGCTCTTCCACAAAACACCATGGCCTGGGTGAGTCTAATTTGAAGAAGTAGCGTTAGAAGAAGTTTAAGTTAGAAAAATTCGGCTCTCAAAAAAATTTCAATTGTATTGTTGATATTTGGCTCTGTTGACTAATGAGTTTGCCGACTACTGCCCTATGGAGAATTGAGCCCCAAACCTGGGCATGCGCCCTGACTGGTAATTGAACCTGAGACCCTTCAGTCCACAGACTTTGTCCATTTGAGCCAAAGCAGCTAGGGCCAACAGGATTTTCTTAAAAATTGATTTTGGAGAGAGAGAAAGGTAAAGGAAGAGGTAGAAACATCAATGATGAGAGAGAATAATTGATGGCTGCCTGCTGCATACCCCGTACTGTGGATTGAGCCCAGAACCCAGGCATGTACCTTGACCTGGAACTGAACATGAGACCTCTTGGTTCATGGGTGGAGGCTCAACCACTAAGCCAGGGCCACAGGGGTTTTTAAGTCTTAATTTCTGTTCATTTTTAGGTAGAGAGGTAAAACATGAACAATTGTTGGGAAACATTAGATTTGCCCAAAAAGAAAAACAATTTCTTTCTTTGGGGGGCTGGGGAAGGGCTGAGCGCTGGCTGTGTTTATGATTAGGGGTGTGAAAGGACATAAATACACTTTCAGTTTGGGAAGAACTCACTGAGGGAGGAAACTGGATGAGCAGCATTGGCAGCTTCTGGAGCCTCGGGCGGGGCCTTTTGAACATCCAGTGAAGCCGGGACGCACGCAGCTCGCTCACGTGACTCCCTCGCAGCTCAAACACTCAGCGCATGCGCGCCGCGCTCTCTCTGGGGAAGGTGTTGTGGCGCTGGTGGTGGTGCTGCGGTGGCTGTGGGCACTGAGACCGTGGAAGTGCCGTCGTCCCCCAGTTTGCAGCTCATGGCTTTGAGTCGCCTCCGCCGACAGGTCAGCTATGGTGGGCTCCTCGGAATTGGCGGAGGGGCGGTAGGCTGAGCTGGCGGGGGCCTGTCTGCTTTCAGGCCGCACCGGGCCGGGCCTCCATCCCGCCGTGTTGCGGCCTGGCCCGGCCTGGGCGCCCAGCTGTCCAGCCCTCTGGCCTTCCCACCTGTTGGGTGGAGCAGTGCGAGGTTTCTTTTCTTAGACTAAACATTTTTCAGAAGGGCCTGGAAATGTGGGCCTCCACGTGACTGAGGAAGCGATTTGCGGATAAGTCTGGAGCCCTTGCTTCCCCAAGAGGTGGAAACTGGTGTGGCTGGGACAAGTGGGACTGGCGGGGCTCCATAGCAGACGCCAGGACATTGGGAAAATTAATAAAGCTTAATTTAGGTGCCTTGTAGGACGCGTTCCGTATTCTGACTGCATAAACTAAATGTTTGGGCTCTGAGTCACAGCACCCCAAAATTAAGTGAGAGCTTTTGGCAGGATAGAAGCAGAAAAACTGGACAATAAAGTAGTTTTTAAAAAATGTTTTTATTGATTTCAGAGATGAGAGAGAGAGAGAGAGAGAAAGAAAGAAAGAAATGAGAGGGAATCATTGATCGGCTGCCTCTTGCACGCTCCCTACTGGGTATGGAGCCTGCAATCCGGGCATGTTCCCTTGACCGGAATCGAAGCTGGGACCCTTCAGTCCGCAGGCAGAGGCACTGTTCACTGCCAGCCGGGGCGACATTAAAGATCTTCTGAAGAAATCTGTTTAAAAATGATGTCTTCCTTAATAAGTGTTGCTCTTAATGTGTGACTGATGATTATTTTATGTCATGAGATGGTTACTTTTTAGTTTGATATTCAGGGTACCTCTTGAGGATTTCAAGTTATTTGGCAACTTATCCAGTCTGTTTAGGAATACTTGAAACTTTTCTGTAAGGAAGGTTGAAACTTAAGGAAGCAAGTTTTATGATATAATTATGAATATGAAGTTCACTTTGGAACTTGTGTTTTGGGCTCTATAGGAACTCAAGTGGCTTGGAAAAAAAAAAAAAAGAAACAACTACTGTTGGGTATTTTCCCCTTACACCTGCCCCACCGTGTTTATAACTGCACTCGAGTTGCAAAAGTTGGAACTTTCCACTCTACAGTCTTTGGTAGGGAAAAGGTGAACAAAATGAATTCTATTGAAGACTTTTTTCTTAGATTGCGAACTCCAAAATAATTAAAGGTTGATCAAAGATGGCTAATTGAAAAGCAGAATTTTTTAGTGTCACTATGTGCTACTGTTTTTACTTACATTTGAATAAGAAAAATAATTTTATAAATCAAATGATAAAAATCTGTGCTTTTCAAGCAAAAGAACAGAACCTCTATGGTATGTTAACAATTCTGCATTAAGCAGGATTTCTTTCTTTCTTTCTTTTTTTTTTTTTTTAATAGCCAAAGGAGAAAGTGGTAGTGATAGCCAACTGATGATTGTTTTCCCCTAAAAAACCTGAGTGATTGCCCTGGCTTGTGTGGCTCAGTTGGTTGGAGCATCGTGGATACACATGGAAAGGTCAAGGGTTCAATTCCCATTTAGGGCACATACCTGGAGTTTGGATTTGATCCCTGATCAGGATGCATTAGGGAGACAATCAATTGATGTTTCTCTCTCACATCAATGTTTCTCTCCCTCTTCCTTCATTTTTCTAAAATCAATGGAAAAAAACCCAAACTTATCTTCAGGTGAGATTAAAAAACAGCACCTGAGTGGTGCAGATGTGTGTATGTTTGTTCCAATTTCTGGAACATAATTTGTGACCATTCTATGTAGTCTCTGAAAACAGTTGCTAAGACTAATGTTTATGATAGTATCTTTTCCTCACATCCTGAGCCATAAAATTAGGCTTATCTGTGGAAGAAGCACAGAGTAACTTGTAGATTGCAAAGTTAATTTGTTTTGCTCAAACTCCTTCAATCAGTCCTTAATAACATCTTCAGTTTTTTGTGTGTTGCTATTTATGAAAAGAATAATCACTTACCTCTATAGGCATAAATATAGAGTGTTTAAAAAATGTATTGGGGGGGGCAGTAGGAAGATATGTACACATGTAATACATTAATAAAAAATAAAAATAAAAAAGGTATTAGGTCAAACTTATGTATTTTTAAAATTAACAGTTACCCTTTTTTTTTTTCCTCACCTAAGGATACATTATTTACTTTTTATTTTTTTAAGAGAGAGATAAGTAGAGAAACATCGGTCACTTTCCTCTCATATGTGCCCAGACTGGGGATCAAACCTGCAACCTTTTTGGTATATAGACTATACTCCAAGCCACCCAGTCAGGGCAAACTTCCCATCTTTAATTATGTGTGGATTATTTAAGTCATCCTCCAAATTTTACATTGGTAGGTAGAATTGTTAGTCAAAAGTATAATATATAAAGTATAAAATTAGTCAAAAGTATATATAATAACTAAAAGTTAAAGGTATAAACAAAACTAAGGTCTCTGTTCTCACTGAATTTAATATTCTAGTAATATTAATGTATCAGTAATAGTGTAGCAGTGTTTTTCAAATATTGTGATTGCAACCCATTATATAGGGTGGGGTAAAAGTAAGTTTATAATTTCCTATGAAAAATAAACTGGAGTACCCACAGCTGTAAACCTACTTTGCCCCACCTTGTATTATGTGATTGTAACATTGCAGCCCAATAAAAGGTAGTTGAATTATTTCAACAATATGCCTTTGATGTGTGTGTTAACCTGATAAATTTTTTTCTATATGTTTTCATTTTTAAATAATACCTATTTTTTATTGATTTCAGATAGAAAGGTAGAGGGAGAGATGGGAACATTAGTGAAAAGAATCATTGATTGGTTGCCTCCTGCACATCCACTTCTGGGTGTCAAGCCCGAAACCCCAGGCATGTACAGGAATAAAACTGTGACCTTCGGGTTCATAAGTTGATGCTCAACCACTGAGCCACACTGGCGTGGCATGTTTTCATTTTTTAAAAGGGGAAGCTGGTTTGAAGCAGTCTGAAGTTTGAAAAATATTCAGGTGGGATGTTAAGTAATTATTTAAATTGTAACAATAGCAGTGTGAATGAAAGCAGTGTGAATGAAAAGAGAACAGTTCCTTTTTTAAAAAAATATTTTATTAATTTTGTTACAGAGAGGAAGGGAAAGGAATAGAGAGTTAGAAACAGAGATCAGCTGCATCCTGTACACCCTCTCCTGGACTGTGCCCACTACCAAGGTACATGCCCTTGACCGGAATTGAACCTAGGACCTCTAAGTCCACAGGCCAACGCTCTATCCACTGAGCCAAACCGGTTAGGGCAGGACAGTTCATTTTTATAGCAAGTTATATGTGATTATTTTGCCCATGAGGTTTAATGATAGTAATTGTCCAAAGTTCCCTCATGAGTAACTGGGCTAGATCTTTAATTTAAAACTGATACATAGTTGAATTGCATGTGTGTATCTAATTGTGACAAATGTGACCAAACAATATACCTTTACTATGTGCAACATATTCTGATAAAAATTTTTAAATTCTATTTTTCATTTACAAAGGAGTGAAGATAATATACTGCAGGGGTGGGGAATGTCCAGGCCATATAAGATCTGCAAAATCATTTGGTCTGGCCCTGCTAAGGCATTAGGGGTGAGTTAATTAGATGTTTGACCAAATATAGCAGGCTAATTTTATTTTACTATTTTTAAAAAGTATTTATTTTTAAATCCTCACTCAAGGATATTTTTCCATTGATTTTTAGAGAGTGTAAGAAAGAGGGAAAGACAGTCCTAGCCAGTTTGGCTCAGTGTGTAGATTGTCGACCTGTAGACTGAAAGGTCCTGGGTTTGATTCAGGTCAAGTGCACATGCCTAAGTTGTGGGCTCGATACCCAGTGTAGGGCGTGCAGGAGGCAGCCAATGATTTCCTCTCATAATTGATGTTTCTATCTCGCTCTCCCTTCCTCTCTCTGAATCAATAAAAAATATATTTAAAAAAAAAGAAAGAAGGAAAGACAAATAGGGATGTGAGAGAAACACATCAATTAGTTGCTTCCTGCATGAACTCTGACCATGGCCTGGGTTGGGGAGGATCCTAGCAGGCTAATTTTAAAATTGATAACTTTAAAAAATAAATTTTTATTTCAGAGAGGGAGAGAGAGTTAGAAGCATCAATGATGAGAGAGAATCATTGATCAGCTGCCGCCTTCACGCCCCCCACTGAAGATCGAGCCCTAAACATGGGCATGTGCCCTTGATAGGAATCTAACCTGGGACCCTTAAGTCTGCAAGCTGACACTCTATCCACTGAGCCAAACCAGTTAGAGTAACTTGATTTTATATGGCCCTCAAATGATGTTATAATATTCAAATGGTCCTTGGAAAAAAGGTTCCCCACTCCTGATCTAAAGCAATATGCAGTTTGAAAAATACTAGTCTAGTTGGGAGATAATGATTACTTAAATTATAGCAAGAACAGTGTGGACAAAAAGAACAGGCTGGTTAATCCTTATATCATGGTATATAAGAAATAAGTAAATTGTTTACTATGTTAGAATATAATAAATTCTATGGATAATGGAAAAAAAGTAGAGGAAGGTAAAGGAGATTAGATATGCTGGGGATGGGAGCAAGTTACAATTTTATTTTATTTTTTAAATATATTTTTTATTGATTCAGAGAGGAAGGAAGAGGTAGAGAAAAACAAATATCAATGATGAGAGGGAATCATTGATTGGCTGCCTTCTGCACGCCCCCTACTGGGGCTCGAGCCCACAACTGGGGCATGTGCCCTTGACCACAATCGAACCTGTGACTCTTCAGTCTGCAGGCTGACGCTCTATCTACTGAGCCAAACTGGCTAGGACACAGGTTACAATTTTAAATAGTATGATCCAGATAGGTCTTATTGAGAGTAACATTTCAGCAAAGGAGGAGGTGTGGAAGATAGTCATGTGGGTATCTGGAAGATCACTCTGGGTAGAGGGAATAGCCAATGCAATGTCAAGGCTCTACAGCTGGAGAGTGGATTTTTGAGAGAGAGCAAGCTGTGTGTCTGGGGCTAAGTGAAAGGTGTTAAGATTAGTAGAAGATTGAGACAAAGAAGTGGTGAGAGGGGGCACTGGGCCACTGAAGAACATTGACTTTTATTCTAAGAAGCAGTGGAGTGACATTGTCTGATTTATGTTTTACTTTATTATTTTTTAAATGTTTTTATTGATTTTTAGAGAAAGAAAACAGGGAAAGGGATAAAGAGAAAAACATCAATGATGAATCATTGATTGGCTGCCTCCTGCACGCCCCCTACTGGGGATTGAGCCCACAGCTTGGGCTTGTGATCTGGTTCATAGGTTGATACTCAACCACAGAGCCACACAGCAGGGCTAGAATTTCTTCTGTAATTTCTTCTCGAATCTCTCTGTAAATTTTCTTCTTTTATCCTTTGTTCTCCAATCCCGGTGGCTTTACCTTTCTTATTCTGCTGCTTATCTTTCCACTTCCCTAATATAAACCCTCTTCATGCTGGTCAGCGTGTCTTCTTGTCTTTGAACTAGTGCTTATTTCTATCTTGTATACTGTCAAGAAAATTCTGTAAAGTTAAATAAGCTGTTTCCTATTCTGGAACAATATATTTTTACTTCAAAACCTATAGTTTTCAAAGTTAAGACCCAGTTCTGTATTTCGTGAAGCATTTCTAGATGGCTATAATTTTCAGTTGATTTATTTTCTTTTGGTTCATTTGAAATTCTCTTTCTCACATTATCCTCACCCCCCTATCTAATTAGTTAATAAGCCTTATAGACTGAGGACTTAATCTTATACTACTTATTTTCTGCAAGTAATGTAGTAGAGTGCTATATACCACATATCAAAAACACACACACAGCCGAAAACAGTTTGGCTCAGTGGATAGAGCGCCGCCCTGCGGACTGAAAGTTCCCAGGTTCGATTCCAGTCAAGGGCATGTACCTCAGTTGTGGGCACATCCCCAGTAGGGGGTGTGCAGGAGGCAACTGATCGATGTCCCTCTCTTATCTATGTTTCTAACTCTATCCTTCTCCCTTCCTCTCTGTAAAAAAATCAATAAAATATATTTTAAAAGAAACAAACAAACAAAAAAATACCACACACAAAGTTGCCCATTGACCATTGGTATGCTTCAGCTAGCTTTTCTTAATACAAACAAAACCCTTCTTTTTTCCCCCCATTTCATTTCTGTTAAATAATTCCATATAAGCCAAAAGAAGAAAGCATCAGCCCAGTTATTTAGGGAAAACTAATTAACAATATTTTTATTGTATTTTATTTGGTATAAATCCTTACAGATACATGTGTTGTGTAAATATATATACAGTATATACATAGTGAATATCTTTCTATATGAACACAGATATATATATTTCCTTTTTAATTGTTGTTTACTAGAGGCCTGATGCACAAAATCTGTGCAAGGGGTTCAACCCTCGCAGCCCTAGCTTCATCCAGAAGATTGTTTGGCTGTCCAGTCTAATTAGCATATTGCACTTTTATTATAGACTAGGGGCCCAGGTCAACAAATCGTGCATGGGTTAGGGTCCCTAGGCCAAGCCTGTAATCAGGACCATCTTCTGCCTGCTCACCAGTCCCCAGTCCCACCCTGCCGCCACCCACCCCAGTTCCCCATTCACCATCCAACGATAGGGAGCGTGTAGGCCGGGGATGGAGGGAGAGACTGAGAGGTGGTTGCTACCTCATAGCAACTGGTCAAGCATTCGTATGGTTTTTACGCCATTATGGTCACTGGGCTTTTATTACATAGGATAGGATTATTCCATTATATAAATATACCATTTACTAAAGCAGTCCTCTTCATAATTCCCTCTTTTTTGTGTGTGGTAATACTGTGTTGTAGTGAATGTTCTTTAAAAAATAAATGTTTTGTCCTAACTGGTTTGGTTCAGTGGATAGAACATCAGACTTCGGACTGAAAGGACTCAGGTTTGATTCTGGTCAAGGGCATGTACCTTGGTTGCAGACACAAACCCAGTAGGGAGTGTGCTAGAGGCAGCTGATTGATGTTCTCTCTCATCAATATTTCTGACTTTCTATCCCTCTCCCTTTCTGTAAAAAATAAAAAAAATAAATGTTTTTGTTTATTTTTATACATAAAATATGCAAAATTGCCATTTGTTACATTTTGCTTGACTATCTTTTAGAAAGATACTTTTAATTATTGCCAATTGATATCTTAATTTACATCTTTGTTAGTAAAAGATGTGATCATTCATATGGTTATTGGTCACTTGCATTTCTTTCTTTGAATTACTCTATTTAAAATTTATGTTATAAACTCTTTTTAGTTACATTGTACTATGTTAAGTAATTGTATATTCTGAATATGTTTTAAGAATAAACCAATCTTGCCCTGCTGTCATGGCTCAGTGGTTGAATGTTAACCTATGAACCAGGAGGTCACAATTTGATTCCAGTCAAAGCACAGGCCTAGGTTGTATGTGGGCTTGATCCCTAGTAGGCACATGCAGGAGCAGCCAATCAATGATTCTCTCTCATCATTTATGTTTCTCTCTCCTTCCTTCCTCTCTGAAATTAATTAAAAACAAAGAGTGAACCAATTTTATTGTTTAATTTTGATGATAATCCCTAGCTTAAAAAATAAGAGACATGCCCTATACTTTAATGATTCACTTTCCATTTAAACTGTTAGAAGAGATTACATCAATTATGAAAATATAAGTATAACCCCTTATTGTTTTATGGCCTTAACAATGAGATGACTTAATTTGAACAATTTTATATAATTACTATTCAGATGACAGAATTTACACAAATATGTTTTTAATAATATTCATTATAGAAGTCACTCTTGTAATTAAAAATTTTTTATTGATTTTTTAGAGGGAGAAGAAGGAAGAGGGAGAAACATCTATTTGAGAGTAGAACATCAATCTGCTGATTCTCATGCACACTCCCTACCGGGGATTGAGCCCATAACCCAGCATGTGCCCTGATCAGGAATGGAATCAGTAACCTTTCAGTGCACAAATGATGCCCAACCAACTGAGCTACTCCAGCCAGGGCTCTTAACAATTTTTAATACTTTCATTTCTGACTTCTAAAATAAAATCAAACCTGGGTGCTAGGATTTAAATTTTATTGTAAATGTATTAATATATCTCAAATATATTAATATATTTAAAAAATGTCAACTTTTCTAAAACTTTATCCTGAGCTAAGTGATAAATTTCCCTCAAACAATTATATCCATGACCAACACTTTATTTTTAAATATATTTTATTGATTTTTTACAGAGAGGAAGGGAAAGGGATAGAGAGTTAGAAACATCGACGAGAGAGAGACGTCGCTCAGCCGCCTCCTGCATGCCCCATAGTGGGGATGTGCTCGCAACCAGGATACATGCCCTTAACAGGAATAAAACCTGGGACTTTTCAATCTGCAGACCGACGCTCTGTCCACTGAGCCATACAGGTTTCGGCCATGACCAAAACTTTTTGCTATTTTTCCTTTAGCCTTCAAAACAGATATTAAAGATATTGTTGTTTTCCAAGGTTATTACCATGGCAAGATGGTATTCAGACACTGAATTGTATAATTTTAGCTAGCTAAAAAACATTGAATTCAGATATGATTGCTTCTTTAGGGAGTAGGCACAAACCCTCACTTGCTTTCTGGATGAAGAAACTAAGTCCTTAGTTATTTAGTATTACTCAAACACCCAACAATAAAATAGATTTTTGGAAAATTTATGTTACAGAATTTCATTTATAATATGGAAACTAATAAACCTAATTAAGAGTTATATCAAGAATCAAATATTATATTTCTTTTTTAAAAATATAGTAAGTCTTTATTCAGATTATTACATTGTTCTTTTTTCCCCCCTTAGTTCCCCTTCACCTTGTTCCCATCCCATCCTCTGCCCTTATTTCCCCCCGCTGTACTCATCCATAGGGGTATGATTTTTGTCCATTCTCTTCCCGCACCACCTGTACCCCTTTCTCTCTGATAATTGTCAGTTCACTCCCTTTCTATACTCCTGATTCTATTATATTCACCAGTTTATTCTGTTCAGATTTTTTTATTCACTTGGTTTTTATTTTTTTATTTTTATTTGTTTTTAAATATATTTTATTGATTTTTTACAGCGAGGAAGGGAGAGGGATAGAGAGTTAGAAACATTGATAAGAGAAACATCGATCAGCTGCCTCCTGCACACCCCTTACTGGTACATGCCCTTGACCGGAATTGAACCCGGGACCCAAAGGCTGATGCTCTATCCCCTGAGTCAAACTGGCTAGGGCTTCACCTGGTCTTTAGGTTCACTTATTGATAAATATGTATTTGTTCATAATTTTTTTTATATTTTATTGATTTTTTTACAGAGAGGAAGGGAGAGAGAGAGAAAGTCAGAAACATCGATGAGAGAGACATCGATCAGCTGCCTCTTGCACACCCCACAGTGGAGATGTGCCTGCAAGCAAGGTACATGCCCCCAACTGGAATCAAACCTGGGACCTTTCAGTCCGCAAGCCAACACTCTATCCACTGAGCCAAACCTGTCTCGGCCTGTTGTTCATAATTTTTATCTTTATCTTTTTCTTCCACTTCTTAAAGAATAACTTTTAGCATTTCATACAATACTGGTTTGGTGTTGATGAGCTCCTGTAGCTTTTTCTTATTTGTGAAGCTCTTTACCTGACCTTCAATTCTGAATGATAGCTTTGCTGGGTAGAGTAATCTTTGTTGTTGTTTTTTTTTTTTTTAGTTTTATTTATTTATTTATTTATTTTTATTAATTTTTTATACATATCTCACCATTGCCCCCCCTCCCAGGCATACCCAAAC
>PVJN01004815.1:31341-52997 GCA_004026805.1 Lasiurus borealis
ATGTTCATTGGTTATGCTTATATGCATGCATACAAGTCCTTTGATTGATCTCTTATCTACCTCACCTAACTTTAATCTTCCTGCTGTAATTTCACAGTCTGTTTGAAGCTTTACTGCCTCTGTATCTATCCTTTTGTTCATCAGTTTATAATGTTCTTTATTATCCACCAATGAGTGAGATCATGTGATGCTTCTCCCTAATTTACTGGCTTATTTCACTAAGCATAAGGCTCTCCAGTTCCATCCAGGTTGCTGCAAATGGTGAGAATTCCTTCTTTTTAATAGTAGCATAGAATTCCATTGTGTAGATGTACCACAGTTTTCTGATCCACTCATCTGCTGATGGGCACCTAGGCTGTTTCCAAATTGTAGCTATTGTAAATTGTGCTGCTATGAACATAGGGGTGCATAAATCCTTTCTGATTGGTGTTTGTGATTTCTTAGGATAAATTCCTAAGAGTGGGATTATAGGGTCAAGTGGGAGATCCATTTTTAGTTTTTTGAGGAAACTCCATACTGTTCTCCACAGTGGCTGCACCAGTCTGCATTCCCACCAACAGTGCACAAGGGTTCCTTTTTCTCCCCATCCTTGCCAACACTTGTCGTTAGAGTAATCTTTGTTATAGGTTCTTGCTATTTATCACTTTGAATATTTCTTGCCATTTCCATCTGGCTTGCATAGTTTCTGTTGAAAAATCAGCTGACAATCGTATGCGTACTCCCTTGTAGGTAACCAATTGTTTTTCTCTTGCTGCTTTTAATATTCTCTCTTTGTCTTTTGCTCTTGGCATTTTAATTATGATGTGTCTTAGTATGGTCCTATTTGGATTCCTTTATTTGGGGTTCTCTGCACTTCCTGGACTTGTAAGTCTATTTCTTTCACCAGGTGGGGGAAGTTTTCAGTAATTACTTCTTTAGATAGGTTTTCAGTATCTTGCTCTCTCTCTTCTTCTGGCACTCCCATAATTCTGATGTTGGTATGCTTAAAGTTGTTCCAGAGGCTCCTTTCACTATCTTTATATATTTGGATTCTTTTTTGTCTTTTTGCTTTTTTAGTTGAGTAGTTTTTTGCTTCTTTGTATTTCAAATCTTTGACTTGATTCTTGCGCTCCTCTAGTCTGCTGTTAGGTCTCTGTATAATATTTTTTATTTCAGTCAGTGTATGTTTAATTTCCTCATGATCTTTTTTCATATCTTAGAGGATCTCACTAAATTTATCGGCCTTTTCTAGGAAATTCTTTTTTATTTTGTTTTGTTTTGCATATATTTCATTGATTTTCCACAGAAAGGAAGTGAGAGGGATAGAGAGTTAGAAACATTGATGAGAGAGAAACATTCGATCAGCTGCCTCCTGCATGCCCCCTACTGGGGATGTGCTCACAACCAAGGTACATGCCTTTGACTGGAATCGAACCTGCGACCTTTCAGTCTGTAGGCCCATGCTCTATCCACTGAGCCAAACTGGTTTTGGCTCTAGGAAATTCTTGAACATTTTTATAACTCTGGTTTTGAACTCTATATCCAGTTGTTATTTTTCCCTCCATTTCTTTCATTTGTGATCTGTTTCTTTGTCTCCATATTTTCGCTGCTTACCAGAGTTGGTAGAGTAGCTTTGTGTGCTCGGTGTTCTATAAGGCCCAGCGGTTCAGCATCCCTAGTTACCTGAGCTAGACACTCTTGGTGCACTCCTCTGTGGACTGTGTGCACAGCCTTGTTGTAGTTAAGTTTTTTTTTTAATATATTTTATTGATTTTTTTACAGAGAAGAAGGGAGAGGGATAGAGAGTTAGAAACATCAATGAGAAAGAGACATCTGTCAGCTGCCTCCTGCACACCCCCTACTGGGGATGTGCCCGCAACCAAGGTACAAGCCCTTGACCGGAATCGAACCTGGGACCTTTCAGTCTCCAGGCCGACGCCCTATCCACTAAGCCAAACTGGTTTCGGCTATAGTTAACTCTTTATTATTGTTGGTATCACTGGGAGGAATTGACATCCAGGCCAATTGGCTGTGAGGATCAACTGTTTCTATGCTGGGAGAACTGTGCTGGAGACACCCTTATGAATTAAAACTTGCAAAATTGCAAGCATCTGTGCTCAGCTTGGATGGAGCGGAGTCTCAGGGCGGAGCAGACTGCCTTGGCTTCTCGTCAGCTCTGCCCTGTGAGGACCCTGGGTGTCAGTGTCCCTTGGTAATTGCTGCGAGCACCTCTGAGAAAAAGCCGCCTTCTAGTTTCACCTGCTGCCAGATAGTTCAGATTTCCCCTGAATGAGTCTGGGTTCCCAGAGTCTCACCCAGAACTGGAGTTCAGCGCATTCGGGAGCTTCCGCCTCCCTCCCGCTTGAGAAAGTCAGGCGTGCATTCAGCAGTCAGTCTTCTCTGTGCTCACATGTCTCCAGATCGCTGCCTTCTACAGCTCCCCTGGGTCTCAGTGTGCTTTTCTCTTTCCTGACAGTCCAGATAACCCTCGAATGAATTTGGTCACCAGATCTCACCTGGAACTGGAGTTCCACGCAGTCAAGAGTTTCCATCTCCCTCCTGGTTAAGAAAGCCAGCCATGCACTCAGTGGCTAGTCCTCTTCGTGCAACATCTCTGTACCTCAGCCTTTTGTAGATTCTCTGAGTATCAGTGTGCTTTTCTCTTTCCTTCTAGTTGTAGAATTTCCATTCAGCCAGCTTTCCTGTGGATCTGGATGGTGTCCATTTTGTCTTTTAGTTTTAGTTTTGAAGTTGTGTGACACAGCAATTTAGGTGTTTTATCTATGCTGCCATCTTGGTTTCTCCTTTATTATATATTTCTTTAATAACTAATGAGGGTTTGTGTTTTATAAAAAGGTGGTTTTTCCCTGATTGGTGTTTCTCAGCTGGTTGGTTATCATCCCATGTACTGAAAGGTTGCTGGTTCAATTCCTGGTCAGGGCAAATGCTTTAGTGAAGGTTCGATCCCCAGTAAGGGTATGAAGGAGTTTGCTGATTGATATTTTGCTCTCACATTGATTTTTCTGTTTTTTTCTCTCTCAAAATCTAATTTAAAAGGGTGTGTTTTTAAAAAATATATATATTTTATTGGTTTTTTATGGAGAGGAGGGAAGAGGGATAGACATCAGTCATCTGACTCCTACACGCCCCCTACTGGAGATGTGCCCACAGGTAAGATACATGCCTTTGACCAGAATCAAACCTGAGACCTTTCAGTCCGCAGGTTGATGCTCTATCCACTGAGCCACACCGGTTTCGGCAAGGGGTGGTTTTGATGATGCTAAATAAACATTTGGAAAATGTTTTTCTTTATTCTTGTTTCTACAGATCATTAACTGAAGATAAAATAAATAGCTATGCAAAATTCTCACATGGATGAGTCCAGAAATTCTAGTAATGGCAGCACAGGCAACAATTCTGTGGTCGTGGTAGAACAGTCTGCTGATTTCAGTACTGAAATTATGAATGTTACGGAAATGGAACAGTCACCTGATGGATCTCCTAATTTGAATGCAACTACAGAAGAAAATGAAATAGCAAATGCTGTGGACCTTCCAGTGGTAGAAACGGAAGCAAATTTCCCTCCAGAATATGAAAAGTTTTGGAAAACTGTAGAAAATAATCCTCAGGATTTTACAGGCTGGGTATATTTGCTTCAGTATGTAGAACAAGAGGTTAGTAACTTTTAAATGGGACTAAATGAACAGATTAATCGCGTCATTATTACACTGGGCCTTATTGTTTTGTAATTAAAGTTGACTTCTTTATAATTTTCATATTAATTTGCTTCACATTGGATATATACACTTTATTTTTTAAAATATATTTTATTGATATTTTTTACAGAGAAGAAAGGAGAGGGATAGAGAGTTAGAAACATCGATGAGAGAGAAAGACATCGATCAGCCACCTCCTGCACGCCCCTTACTGGGGATGTGCCCGAAACCAAGGTACATGCCCTTGACCGGAATCGAACCTGGGGCCTTTCAGTCCGCAGGCCGATGCTCTATCGACTGAGCCAAACTGTTTTCGACTATACACTTTTAACTTCAAAAAAATCACTTTGGTGTGCTAGGTGTTCTATAGGGCCCAGTAGAGTCAAAGTCTAATGTTCGTAATGAGTGCTGTGCATGTGTATCTGGATAAATTCTGTGAATAAAAGGTTACCTTGTAGTTTAACAGAATTAGTTCCTCTGTTTTAAAAGGTAAGATTGCATTTTTAGGGAAAAGAACTGCTGTGTGTGGTCTTTAAACCTGCCATTTATTTTATTTGAGATAATATATTTGAAAGGAATAATAAATCTTTTTGTGACAAAATCTGCTAAGATATTTAAACACCTCATTTTATTTTCATCAGAATCACTTGATGGCTGCCAGGAAAGCATTTGACAAATTTTTCATACACTACCCGTATTGCTATGGTTACTGGAAAAAGTATGCAGACCTTGAAAAGCGGCATGACAACATTAAACAATCAGATGAGGTGCGTACATCACTGAATAAAATAATTTCCATTAGGTACTGTAAGCCAAATAACAAAACAAAGACTTTTTTTTTTCCTTTGGCTGGCAGTACCTACGATTTGTGGTGAAACAATTTTATAGGGTATTTTATTTGCATTTGTCACTCTTGTGGCATTTGTAGCTAATATTTTCTCTCTTTGTTGGCAGGTGCGTTAAACCTCTACAGTTTGTCAAGCTTTGCAGTGCAAGCCTCTGTATTACACTGCAGCTTAACAAGTAGGGCAGGGCTTTTCTCTCACTTACATTTATTTCTCATTTTCCAAACAATATAGTTGGTTTGCTAGTCACATTTGCTACGTCTTATTGCATTTTTGGTCAGACGCTGTCATTGGTGCTCTAATGGGTCTGTGCCCTATGGTCTGTAACCCAAAGCCTGCCCACACAACCCGGTCAGAATGCAGGGACTGCTGCGCTTTGAAGATCAAGACGCTGCACGTGGGGATCAGAACATTGCCATGTTCTATCCAACCTCCACCCAAATGGTAATGGTAGATTATTTAAACAAAATTCCAGTAATTAGTATTTCTAAGGTTCACCGGATAACACAGTGTTACCTCTCTGTTAAGAAATAATTAAATATTTGAGGTACAGTTTTGTTGTTTTCTTCTTAGGTATATCGACGGGGGCTTCAGGCAATACCTCTTAGTGTTGACCTTTGGATACATTATATAAACTTCTTAAAAGAAACATTGGATTCTGGGGATTCTGAGACAAACAGTACAATAAGAGGGTATGTGAAACTCTGTTAATCACATGTGTTCAAAGATACAAATTATAAATCAGTTTTTCTTATGTTGATAATAGAACTATTTGTGAATGCCAAACCAAAAGTTTAAATTCTATATAATTTCTCAATTTAAAAGAATACATGTAATAAATGTGTGCATGATTATATAAAAAAACATAATCAGTTCCCCTTCCATTTACTACTTTATTTAAGGTATATTTTTATTGACTTCAGAGAGGGAAGGAGAGAGAAACAGTAACATCAAAGATGAGAGAGCACCATTGATCTGCTGCCTCCTGTATATCGCCTACTGGGGATTGAGACCAACAGCCTAGAAATGTGTTTCTACCGGGAATTGAACCGTGACTGGTTTATAGATGTTCAACCATGGCCATGCTGGCTGGGCTCCCACACCATTTTATATCTCCTTTTTCTTATGTTCCCAATTCCAATCCCCTTGTGATTAATTGCTTAATGTGTGTTCTTTTAGATACAAAAAGCTATATATGTTTGTTCATATTATCCTTTGATTTTTAAAAAAATTTTTTAAATTAAATCTTTATTATTCAGATTATTACATTTGTTTCTCTTTTTTCCCCTCTAGAGCTCCCCTCCACCTGGCTCCCACACCTCCCTCTACCGTTACCTCCCTCCCGTTGACCTCATCCATAGGTGTATGATTTTTGTCCAGTCTCTCCTTGTACACCCCTTCTCCCTTTCCCCCTGAGAATTATCAGTCCACTCCCTTTCTGTGCTCCTTATTCTATTATATTCTAGTTTTTTCTGTTCGTCACATTTTTAATTCACTGAATTTTTAGATTCACTTCTTGATAGATATGTATTTGTTGTTCATAATTTTTTGTCTTTTACCATTTTCTTCTTAAAGAGTACCTTTCAGCATTTCATATAATACTGATTTGGAGTTGATGAACTCCTTTAGCTTTTTCTTACCTGTGAAGTTCTTTATCTGCCCTTCAATTCTGAATGATAGCTTTGCTGGATAGAGTACTCTTGGTTGTAGGTTCTTGCTGTTCATCACATTGAATATTTCTTGCCATTCCCGTCTGGCCTGCATTGTTTCTGTTGAGAAATCAGCTGACAGTCGTATGGATGCTCCCTTGTAGGTAATTAATTGTTTTTCTCTTGCTGCTTTTATTTTACTTTTTAAAAATATATTTTATTGATTTTTTACAGAAAGGAAGGGAGAAGATTAGAGAGTTAGAAACATCGATGAGAGAGAGATATTGTGCCCACACGACCAGGTCAGAATGCAGGGACTGCTGCACTTTGAAAATCAAGACGCTGCTTGTGGGGATCAGAACATTGCCATGTTCTATCCAACCTCCACCCAAATGGTATCCAACCTACTGGGACGTGTCCGAAACCAGAATACATGCCCTTGACAGGAATCGAACCTGGGACCTTTCAGTCCGCAGGCTGATGCTCTATCCACTGAGCCAAATCGGTTTTGGCTCTCTTGCTGCTTTTAATATTCTCTCTTTGTCTTTTGCTCTTGGTATTTTCATTATTATGTGTCTTGGTGTAGTCCTCTTTGGATTCCTTTTATGTGGGGTTCTGTGTGCTTCCTGGACTTGTAAGTCTATTTCTTTCCCCAGATGTGGGAAGTTTTCAGTCATTATTTCTTTAAATAGGTTTTCAGTATCTTGCTCTCTCTCTTCTTCTGGCACCCCCACAATTCTGATGTTGGCACGCTTGAATCTGTCCCAGAGGCTCCTTACATTATCTTCACATTTTTGGATTCTTTTCTCTTCTTGCTTTTCTAGTTGAGTGTTTTCTGCTTCTTTATATTTCAAGTTTTTGACTTGATTCTTGCCTTCCTCTAGTCTACTGTTAGGACTCTGTATAATATTTTTTATTTTAGTCAGTGTCTCTAGTTGGTCCTTTTTCATCTCCTCTTGGGACTCGCTAAATTTATCCATCATCTCTAGTTGGATCTTTTGCATCTCTAGTTGGTCCTTGTGCATTTCCTCTTGGGACTTGATAAATTTATCCATCTTTTCAACATATTCTTGAAAAACCTTATAAAGCGTGGTTTTGAACTCTATATCCAGTCGTTGTTTTTTTTCCTCCATTTCTTTTGTTTGTGATTCCTTCCCTTGTCTCGGCATTTTCACTATCCTGGGGAATCTTCTGTGTTGAATTCAGCCTTATGATACCAGACTTGCAAAACCGAAGAAGCCTCTGCTGAGCTTCGGATGGGTGGAGTCTCAGGGCTTAAGGGACTGCCTTGCCTTCCAGTCGGACCCGCCCTCCACGGCCCCTGAGTCTCATGTGACTGGGTAATCGCTGGAGCGGTCCTTGTGCACATGCGCTCACAGGGCCTCTAGACCCCTGCCTTTCCGGCTCCCCTGTGCACCAGGACCACACGAGTCTAGGTCCCCAGGGTTTCATCCGAAACAGGGGCTTAGTGGAGTCAGAAGTGGCACAGTTGGGAGGGTCTGTCTCCCACCCACTCGTGAAAGCCAGCGGCACATTCAGCAATCTGTCCTCTGTGCAGTGTCGTGTGTGCCACCAGGCCTTTGATCTTTTGCGACTCCCCTAAATTTCCATGCACCTCTCCCTTTTCACAGTCCAAACTTCCTCCATATGAGTTTCGGCTGATTCTGGGGTTTAGTGTCGTAAGATAAGGGGTTCCCTGCTGTTGTGAGTCTCCGATTCCCTCCCGCCAAAGAAAGCCAGCTAGGTACTCGGGCACCTGCTCTCTCAGAGCGCACGTCTCCATACCTCAGCTTTTTGCTGCTCCTCTGGGTTTCTGTGAGCTCCTCTCTTTCCTTCTAGCTGTAGAACTTACACTCAGCCAGCTTTCCTGTGGTTCTGGATGAGGTCCGTTCTGTCTTTTAGTTGTAGTTTTGAAATTGTGCGAGGCAGCAGTGTAGGTGTTTACCTATGCCGTCATCTTGCTGTCTCCTATAGGAACTTTTAAATATTTAAAAAGTCAGTATTAAACTGATTATAATAAAAATCAGTCTTAGTCAAATATTTTAGCTGTTTCTTCTGGTATTTTTTAACATGTATGATATAGTAGTGCTTTTTCATTTGCTGAAGACATAATTTTGTAATGGTAACTAATAATTTTAGTTTACTTCTATATTATTTTTTCATTCTTCATCTTTCCAAATGGATGTTATAGCCTTTTGTTTTTCCTGGATTTAATTACTGCTTCCTCCCCATTATCCAATTTGCCTGGTTTTCTTTGCACATTCAAAATTTTTCACCCCTTCCAACAGCTACTTTCAGTAGTCAGTACTAAATACTACTTTGCATAACGTACAAATACTTTGTAAGTTATTTTTGTGAGTTAAAAATATTCTACTTAGCTCTTGCTGGTTTTGCTCAGTTGAGAGCATCAGCCTATGTACTGAAGGGTCCCAGGTTCGATTCCAGTCAAAGGCACATGCCCAGGTTGCAGGCTTGATCCCCAGTGAGGGTGTGCAGGAGGGAGCTGATCAATGATTCTCATCATTGATGTTTCTTTCTCTCCCTCTTCCTTTTTCTCTAAAATTAGTAAAAAAAAAAATATAGTAATGAAATACTCTATTTGGTATGAAAATTGTAAGAGAATTACACTCTGAAATCTTTAAATTCCATTTTTTTCCCTTTCCTCTTTAAGCTATCCCTCCTGGATCTTCTCTTCTGTAATGTGGACTGGTTGTCCTATCCTGTTTCTGTTATACAGATGTTATTTTGGGATTTCTTTATCATCCTGATTCTAGAATATTCTTTACCTCATTCCTGGGTTTCTAGCTCTATTTATTAAGAGTTTATTAGAGCCTTAGCTGGTTTTTGCTCAGTGGATAGAGCATCAGCCTCGGGACTGGAGGGTCTTGGGTTAGATTCCCGTTAAGGACACATGCCTGGGTTGTGGGCTTAGTCCCCAGTGGAGGGCATGCAGGAGGCAGCCAATCAATGATTCTCTTTCACCATTGATGTTTCTATCTCTTTCTCCCTCTCCCTCACTCTTTGGTCGCTATGATGCCCACTGACTACTAGGGGACAGATGGTCAAAGCACAAGATCGGGCTCCCTCCCGTTTGGATTGGGCCAAAACCAGCTATCCGATATCCCCCAAGGGATCACGAATTTCGAGAGGGCACAGGCCAGGCCGAGGGACCCCACTGATGCACAAATCCATCCACTGGGCCTCTAGTAAAAATGTATTTTTAAAAAACGTTTATTTGATCCTACTGTTCTTGGTTTTCTGCCCACCTTTTATAGAAAAGCATCCTATTACTTGGTAAAGTATGCTTGGGATTTAAAAAAAAGAAATTAAGCCTTTTTTATGTATGAAACACTCAAATTAATGGTCCAGTGGGGTATAGGGTTGAAAGTATTTTTTTCTTAGGGAGGACTTTGAAGGCATCTCTTGATTCACTTATAGCTTCTCATGTTGCTATTGATAACTATGATACCATTCTTATGATATTTATATGACATGTTTTTCCAAAAAGCAGCTTTTTTTTTATATATGTTTTTGTTGACTTTTTAAAGAGACAGAAAGGGAGATTAACTGACTCCTGTATGTCCCCTACTGGGGATTGAGCCTGCAACCCGGGCATACACTCTGACAAGGATTCAAACTGTGACCTCCTGGTTCATGGGTCAATGCTCCACTACTGAGCAATACTGACTAGGCCTCATGGAAGCTCTTATTTATTTATTTAAAAATATATGTTTGGTTTTTTTTTTGAGAGAGAGAAGGGAGAGGGATAGAGAGAAACATTGATCAGCCACCTCATCAACACCCCCTTTGTTCTTTGTCTCATATCCTCTTATTATTATATGACTATATCTTTTTATCATTACTTTGAGGGTATTAGGATACTTGAAGTCTGCTCTTAGCACTGTTTCCTCTGAAGTTTTTTCTTTTGTTTTTAACCTCTGTCATGTCTAATTTCTTTATTTCTGCTTATGATGATTAGATTTTAATAAATTGAATAGAACCTCTGTGTATTTTGTATTAGGGTCCAGCTGTAGCTGGCTTGAAGGGCTTCACAGTAAATGACTAGGTGGCCACTCAGTTTTTGTTGGACTCCCAGTGTTGGTATATCTTGTTGTTGTGGTTAATCCTCACTTGAGCGTAAGTTTTCCATTGATTTTTACAGAGAATGAAAGGAAAGGAGGGAGGAGGAGGAGAGAGGAGAAAAGTAAAAAACCCATTTATGTGAGAAACACATCAATTGGTTGCCTCCTGCACCTGACCTGACTTGGTTTGGGGATTGAATGGGTTGCCCTTGATGGTAATCAAAACCGTGACCCTTTGGTGCAGAGCTGATGCTCTAACCACTGAACACACTGCCAGGGCAGTATCTTTATATCTCACTGGTGCCCCGTGCATGGAATTCGTGCACATTAAAAGGGGGACATTGAGTTAAGTCCCCGCCCACCCAAATGCGCATCAAAATCTCATGAGATCTAGACCTGGCTGCCTCCCACATTGGGCTAGATCCAGATCTGGCCAGTCCCACCCTTGTCAGGCACCGACAGGCAGGAGGGTAGCCTCAGGTCCCCTGGCTTTCCACTAGGACGGGGTGTGTGGCCTCAGGTACCCTAGATGAGGTGGGGGGGCATGGCCTGAGGTCCCCTGTCAAGCCCCGCCAGGCAGGGGAGTGCAGCCTCAGGTTCCCCAGCCTGGTACTGGGAGGGAGCAGCGCAGTCTCGGGTCCCCCATCAAGCCCCAATGCAGGAGGGTGTGGTCTGAGTTCCCCTGACCCAGCACTGGGGGTGCACGTTGAGATCCCCTGTCAAGCCCCACCAGGCAGGGGGGCACAGCCTCAGGGCCCTTGGCCTGGTGCTGGGACAGTGGGTGCAGCCTGAGGTCCTCCAGCCTGGTGCCAGGGTGGGGTGTGTGGCCTGAAATCCCCTGTCAAGCCCTACCTGGTGGGCAGCACAGCCTGAGGTCCCCTAGTCCAGCACCAGGACAGGAAGCACACCTTGAGTTCCCCTGTCAAGCACCCGGGGGGCAGGGAAGGGCATATCCTCAGGTTCTTATTGATTGCTTGTTAATGCTCCTTAAGGAACTTGGCCTTAGCTTTGGGTGCAGCCATCTTTGTGATGGAGTGATGGTCAATTAGCATATTCCTCTTTTATTAGATAGGATTCCTCTGTCAAGCAGTTTTTTCATTGAAGGATAACCTGAATTTCCCGGAGAAATATACCTAGTTTTTTAATTCCCTAGTTGGGCAGGAAACGAGATTTAAGGTGTCTTACTTACCACTTATTAAATCAGACCTAAACATTCTGTCTTTATTTGGTTACATTTTTAACTTCCTCTCCCAACTCCCTTCACTTTCTTAGTGTCTCTGATGCATTGATTTACTGGATCATTTTGGGTTTCTACAGGGGCAATAACATGTATTTCACTGTCTTGGAAACTTCACCTACACACACACGTGCATGTTTGTATGAGTATGAGTGTACCCATACACACATACTTTTAATCCTTTATATATATATTTAAACATATTTCCTACAGTTTTGGTATACCTTTTAATTTGTTTAGGATATCTTTATCATATAGAGGCTTTTTTTTCTTAATGCTCAGTATTCAATCTTAATAGTTTCTGACTTTTGTGCCTATCTTGCTAAGAATATATAAACTTTGTATTTTCTTTAATTTTTAAAATAGTTTTTAAAAAAATCACTTATCTGGCATTTAGTTTGTGTCCATTGTGAAATAGAGATTAACCCTTTATTTTTTTCAATTATTGAATAGTCCAACTTTTCTGCATTAATTCTAAAAATACTCCTTTATCATAGACTAAATTCTCAAATGTACTTTGATATGTTCTGTTGGTCCATTTTTCTGTTCCCAGCCAGTGTCATACTTTTAATTACTATAGCTTCCTAGTTAATTTCTTTTGATACCTTTCAGTAAAACTGCATTGTCCTTTCACAAATATTTTACATTTTTGTATTCCAGATGAATGCTAGAATTTGTTTTTCCTTTTCACTCAAAATTTGTTAGAGCTTTGATTGGGATTCTGTTAAAGTTATAGATTTAGGTAGTATAGTTTTATACGTTAAAAATCCCTCTTGATTCTAAAATATTTATATTGAAAATGTATCTAATGGTTTTATATCATTTGAATTTCAAATCTAATGATTTAACATTGCAGAAATCTCTTGAATGAATTAGGTACTTAAAAATATGTTTTTGTAATAAACTATAATTGTGGAATTTTAGAATCAGGAGAGACTTTTGAGAATTTTAACATATATGTATACTTCTCATTACCATATAATGCAGCTAGATCCTTTGTTGGAGTAATTAAAGTACATTTATCTATTCCCTTTATGTTTTCTCCCTTTTATTTTACTGATTTCAGAGAGGAAGGGAGAGGGAGAAAGAGATAGAAACATCAGTGATGAGAAAGAATCATCAATTGGCTGCCTCCTGCATGCCCCACACTGGGGATCAAGCCTGCAACAATGGTATGTGCTCAATTGGGAATCAAACAGTAATCTCCTGGTTCATAGGTTGATGCTCAACCACTTAACCATGCTGAGCTTTTCTCACTTTCTTAAAGCTGTTCTCATATACTTCTTTATTACTACTTTTATCTTTTATTATTATTTTTTAAATAAATTGTTATTGATTTCAGAATCATCTACAGGCTGCCTCCTGCACAGCCCCTACTGAGGATGAGCCTGCAACCCCGGCTTTTGCTCTGTGAATCAAACCCTGACTTCCTGGTTCATAGGTTGACACTCAATCACTGAACTCCACACCAGCTGGGCACTTCTGTCTTTTTTTTTGTATATCTCTATTTGTATAGGAAGCAGTTGAATATAATTTTGAATTTAGCATTATCTATTTGATTTTTAAATTTTTTAAAAAATGAAGTTTTATTGATATATGTTACAATAGTTGGCCTCTTATTCATGATTTTAATTGTCAGTTTCCTGCAGTCAGCTATAGTCTGAATATATTAATTGGAAAATTACAGAAGTAAACAATTCGTAAGTTTTAAATTGGGCGCTGTTCTGAGTAGTGTGATGAAATCTTGTGTCTTCCTGCTCTTGCGTGCCCAGGATGGGAATCCTTTGTCCATCGTATCCACACTGTACTTTAGTAGCTATCTATGTTATTAGATTGACTGTCACAGTATCCAGTGCTTGTGTTCAAGTAACCCTTATTTTACCTAATATTGGCCCCAAAGCGCAAGAGTAGTGATTCTGGTGATTCAGGTATGCCAAGGAGAAGCTGTAAAGTGCTTCCTTTAAGTGAAAGGTGAAAGTTGTCAACTTATTAAGAAAGAAAACAATGTCATATGCTGAGGTCACTAAAATCTACGGTAAGAGCAAATTTTCTATCCATGAAATTATGAAGGAAAAAGAAATATGTGCTAATTTGCTGAGAGACCACATTTACATACATTTATGACAATATATTGTAATTGTTCTATTTTTATTTTTGTGCTTGTTTAAGTTAGTCTTTTGTCAGGTATGTATGTATAGAATAAAAGATTATAGATAGGGATTGGTACTGTGTGGTTTTAGTCATCTAATGGGGGTCTTGGATCTAATTTCTGTGAATAAGGGAAACTTCTGTATATCATTTTGAGGTTTACAATGTAATGATTTGATATTTATATATATTGCAAAGACATATTTTGAAAGGGCATTTATTTTAGAAAGATAATTTAAAGGTTATTTAATTTTTCAGAACTTTTGAGCACGCTGTTCTAGCTGCAGGAACAGATTTCCGATCTGACAGACTCTGGGAAATGTATATAAACTGGGAGAATGAACAGGAAAACCTGAGAGAAGTTACAGCTATATATGATCGTATTCTTGGTATTCCAACACAGCTGTATAGTCATCATTTTCAGAGGTAGGTGGAAAAATCAGTTAAAACACCTTTGTTTACTCAGGTAATTAATTCCTAATATTTAGGAATATACTTTCTTGCACAATAATCATATATATATTTTTAAATGTAGATATTTTCCCATATATCTTATGAAATGTTTAGGAATGTTACTGTTTTTAGACTAGGTTCTTATTATTTTATAGATGAGGAGAGGAAATAAGAGGATTTCTATCTTTTGTCTGAGGTATTTCGGAGTAATGAAAGAATGAGAAAGTAGAATCTTAATTATTCACTGTAGTACTAAACTAATACTGCACATGGCACATAATAGATGCTTATTTAAAACTTAATGACTCACTAAAAGTTTATTTTTGTGATTCATGTAACAACTTTTATTTAAAACTTAATGACTCACTAAAAGTTTATTCTTGTGATTCATGTAACAACTTAGATCTGAAATAGCAATGCACGTATTTTATGTAGTAAGCCCTGCATATAGTCAAATAATCAAAATAATTTTATTTCACTTTTCTACTGTGATTTTCCATTATGATTGATAACATTTCATTTTAATTAGAGCTGTTAAAACCACTAATTCCATGTTCCAGTGCACTCAGAATATCCCATTAACCTGCACTCAGTCTTTCTGAACAAGAAAGTATGACTATGTTGCGTTTTTATTTTCTCGCATCTTATTAAGTATTTTCAGAACTGCAATCTTGAAATCTCTGTCATTCAACTCACATAAATCCTGTGTATTCCAGCCTATTTTCTGGGGATTTTTACTTTTTTTTCTGGTCATTCTTGTTGAGGTTATTCATGGCATTTGTTGTTCTTTGTTTTCCCATTTATCTCTGAGGTCTTTCTACTCTGCTCCTGTAGATAGCGATGCTGAGTTGCAAGATTTTTTTTTTCTCTGTGGCTTCACAGTTTTGAACCTCTGCTCCTGGGGGGTGAGGCTTGTTTTACCCTCACAGTAATGGCAGTCCTTGCTCCAAGTGTCTAGCCTAAGCACCCCTCCTGCGGTTCAGTCACGGGGGTGGGGCGGGGAGTAGGGGACTGTTGTCTACTGCAACAGCTATTGGCTTACAGACAATACACCCCTGGAAACAATCCAAGGGCAACCGGAGGCGAGACCTGGGAATCTAATCAGTGGCTGGGCTCTGCGATCTAATTTCTTTGCCTGAAAGCTGGCAGCCAGGCTCAGCCGTGAGGAGCGATTTTGTAAGGGAGGGTGGCTGCTATCTTGCAGCTCATGCATGCAACTGAGACCCCATTCACAACATGCCCCCACGGTTCAGGCACTCTCTCACTGTTTGTGTGCGCAACTACACAATACTGCCACTCATTCCGACAGCCAGCCACTTGCTGGATTAGCTCCAGACCGGTTGAGGAAAATTCCTGTAACTGCTATTGTCTGTTCTGCTTCCCTCCCTTCTCTCGTCTCCCTGCTTATTCCAAGGAGCCCAGCTTAGTTGTTCCAGTGTGCAGGTCTCTCAGGAATGCATCTGTGTTGAGCTGGGACTTCTTTGTTGAATTATATAGGCGGTTATTTTGTTGAAATGTTAGGGGGAGAGGATAGACGTGCCCTTATGCCGCCATTTCTCTGATGTCACCTGTTGTGCTGCTTTTTTAAACTGTAATGTTTTCTATGTTTTTGTCATAATTTTTATATGAAGTTGTATCAAAGTCTGTAAATTGAGGTATTTTTTAAATAAGTGTCTTTCTAAATTTTTCTTTACTAAAAGAATACACTATCTGACACTATGGATCAATTTTCTAAGACAGAAGTTATGCAGACCCAGGTTAGAGGAAGCATATAGATAGATCTGAGTATACTGTTTCAGTGTCTTCTGAAATAGATGAGGGTGGGCATGTTTCTAGGGTTTAATGACCAAGAGCGACACTTATAAGGCTTGTCAGATGGAAATGCTTGGTGAATATTGGTTGAATGAATAATTACAAAAGTTTTTAAAAATATATTTTTATTAATTTAGGAGAGGAAGGGATAAGGGGAGAGAGAGAGAAATATCAATGATGAGAAAGTTGTTGATCCTGCACTTCCGACCCAGGGAATCAAGCCTGCAATCTGGGCATGTGCTGTGACCAGGAATTGAATAGTGATTTCCTGGTTCTAGGTTGAAGCTCAACTACTAAGCCATGCTAGCCAAGCTGAAAGTTTTATTTTTTAATTATTATTTTTATTTACTAAAGGTTATTTTTAACTTAACATTTTTTAAAATTATACTTTACATTCATTATTTTGTATTAGTGATTAGACATATACTTTACAAAGTGTTCACCCCTATGTTTCCCATGCCCACCTGACACCATCCATAATTACAATATTATTGACTATATTTTCTGTGCTTTTACATCCCCATGACTCTTTTTAACTACTTATCTATACTTCTCTATCACTTTAACTTTTTCTCCAGCTCTCCAACCCCCTCCCCCCTCCTGGCAATCATCAGTCTGTTCTCTATATCTGAGTCTGTTTCTGCCTTTTTAAAAAAAAATTTTTTTACTGTTCTTTAGATTCCACATATAAGTGAGATCATGGTATTTGTCTTTCTGTGACTGATTTATTTCTCTGAGCATGATATCTTCTAGGTCCACTCATGTTGCCACAAATGACAAGGTTTCATTTTTATGGTTAATTAATTTTCCTTTGTATACATATGTCACTTTATTTTTTCAAATTTAAAATATATTTTTTTCTCTGTAAATCATTTTCTTACCGTTCTCCAGGGCATACCCAGCATATCACATTTGTTTATCCATTCATTTACCAATGAGAACCTAGGTTCCTTCCATATCCTGGCAATTGTAAATAATGCTGCTGTGAACACATCTGATAAGGAGTTGATATTCAAAATGTATAAAGAATTAATATAACTGACTCCATCAAAACCTATCTAGATTTAACTATAAATTAGGCACTGGCAGGCATAGCTTGGTGTTTCTCTCTGTCTCTCCCTCTCTCTTCCTCTGTCTCTAAATAAAGACATATTTATAAAAGCAAATACATTTATTGAATATGGAGGTGGGAGATTTCTTCTTTCACTTATTTATACATTCATTGGTTGATTCTTGTATGTACCCTGGCTGGGGATTGAATTCAGAACTTTGGTGCATTGGGGTGACATTCTAACCAACTGAGTCATCCAGCCAGGGTGAAGAAGGCTGCCTTTTCATAAACCAGTTTTTCCAGGATCCAAAGTTCAGCTGCAATCTATAATTATGAAAACTCTATTGTTGGTAAAAAAAATAAAATACTTATTCATGATTTGCCATATGCCAGACACTGTTCTGAGTACCTTATGACTTATTTAATCCTCATAGTAAACCAAGGAGGTAAAGGTATTATTAATATTCCATTTTATGGAAGCAGAGGAATAAAATACTCACATAAGGTCGCAGAGTTATTAGTAAGTGGCTAGAAGCAGATTCAAAGCCAAACAGTTTGATCCTAATTATTACCTACAAATCTTGCTTTCTTTTTTTGTTTTTCTTTTATATGAATGTTCCACTAGGCTTTTTAAAATGCATATATGTTTATTATAGAAATTAGTTGACTGCATTATACATACTGTTGTTTAATATCCTTTTTTTCACTTAATATTTTGAGAACCATTTTCCTTAATGTATAGTGAACTCACAAATAGTGTTTATGTAAATAAATCTTATGCTTGATATAAATAAAGTATAACTATCTGCTTTGAGAACCACTGAAATGTTTTCTTTTGCAGATTTTTTTCCCACTTAAAGTCATGTATTTATTGTTGTGTAACAGATGACACGCCTTTTAAGTTCTAGGAATCAAGGCTTAAATCAGCTCTGTGTGAATGGTCTTGGCTCTCAAGTTGCTCAGGAGTTTAGGAGAGGAAATATTAAAAAAAATAGTAATCTAAGTTCTGTAGTAGAAATATTTGTTATGTAGGTTTGAATATTAGACTTACATTTAAGAAAATACCTAATTTAAAATCTTCCTTAGCATGAGGACTTCATGACGTTATCTAATTTCCCAAACCTAATTTTTGGTAGTTCTAAGCTCTAGACATACCTATGTACTGATAATTTCCTAAAAGGTGGTATTTTATACTTTTAGTAGTGTAATTACACATTTTTCACTTCCTATTTGTCTGGTGAATTCATCGTTCTAAAGCACTTACAGCTTAATATTTTCTTTGGGCAAACTTCCCCAATTCACCTAAACAGAAAGTATCTTTTGTCATTTGTGCCACCACTCTACCTATTTACTTATATTTTTCTTAGCACTAATAACATTTCTGTCTTCTGTGTCCTTTACATGTCTCTTAGTTTCTAAGGCTTATGAGTTCTTTTTATTCTTAATACCTAGGAAGAGGGCTCAATGTATATTGAATATTCAGCTATTCTTCTCTTTTTCTTTAATCCTCACCTGAGGATATATTTTTATTGATCTTATAGGGAAAGGAGTGAGAAAGAGAAACATTGATGTAAGGAGGTCATGTCACACTCCCAGGTTGCAGGTTTGATGGGGTTCGTATAGGAGGCAGCTAGCTGGTCAATGTTTCTCTCTCATATGGATGTGTCTCCCTGCCTAACATTAATTAAAAGGTAAATATATAATAAAAATAAGACACTCTACATTTTTTCCTTCCATTGGTGAACTGGGTCAAGTTGAGCTTTGTATCTATTGGCTTTGTCTAATTTAGTTTCAGTGCCATTTACACACATTTGTGAAAGTTTAAAATACAGGTGCCAGTAGCCTAAATCAACTTTTAGAAACTTGGAGGGAAATTCATAATGTTGGAATATGTGATACATGTACAACCACATGTAAAGCCATGTCAAATAATTACATTGAAGAGATAGGTTTGGATAAGAATCTGAAAGACTTTAAGAGTTAGATTTTTAGCTTGACAACAGGATAAACCTACTCAAATGATTTTGGCTGGAGGGGCTTATGATCATGTTTATTATTTTGTTTGAAAAAGGGAGAGAGAAACATCAATTTGCTGTTACACTTATTTATACATTCATTGGTTGTTTTTTTACGTGATCTGACTGGGAATCGAACCCAAAACTTGGCATATGGGTAGAGTGCCCTCCCTAATCAACTGAGCTATCTGGCCAGAATTCATTTTTACTTTTTGATAATGGTTTTGATAGTAGTATTTGTTTGGGTATGAGAATTGTAAGACTAGGGGCTAGAAGACGAGTTTATGTTTATTTAGATGTGAAAGTTGAGCAAGTTATAAAGATTTATTTAAAAGTTAGAATCATTAAGACCTGATATTCAGTGGATTCTAAGTATTAAGTTAGGTGGGAAATTCCGAATGGGGAGCTGATTTGTTGGCATTACCTTTAATCACAATTAGAAATGCTAAGCATGTTGATTTTTGGATAAAAGATAACATTCTTAGTTTTAGACATTTTTGTATATAAGTTTCCAAAATGAGATAGTGTAGATATTTAGCTCCTCAAATGGGTGTTTTCTATTAAAATTTGTATGTATATAAATTAGTGTATGGGAATAAAATGAAATAAAGTTTCTTTCAAAACACTCTGCTTAAAATTATATTTCTATGTGTAGAATGTTGGCAATTGGATCTAGTAATATGGAATTTAGGAGAAAGGTTTGGACTGAAGTTACAGTTTTGAGTATAGTATGCTTATTATTTCAAACAATATTGGCCAGAGAAATATATTTAAACTGTATTCATAAGATCGGCCAGAGAAATATATAAAAATAGAAGAAAATGCAGAGTGGAATCCTTGGGAATACATAGCACTTAGGCGCAGATAGTAAGGGATAACTCCTAAAGGGCAGAGACTTGGAAGAAAGCCCAGAACCAAGGTGAAGAAGGTTCTAAAAGGAAAGTGTGGTTATCAAACTTAAATACTGAAGACATCATTAGGATCAAGGTATGAAATGGGTGTCCATTTAATTTTACATATAAGAAGTTCTTCAAGACTTGAGAGCAGTTTTATTGGAGTGTTTGATCCAAACATCTGGATTCAGGAACAATTGGAGATGGGCAAGGGAAGACAAACATTTGTTGGTCATTTATTAATGGTCATTTATAACTTAAATATGGAAAACTATATGTAATTTTACAATAACTTTGCAAGATAGGTATTGTGCCATTTTATAGATGAGAAAACAAAGATTTAGAGTAGAAAAAAATGACTTTCCTTAAGTCAAGCAACTAACAATGAGACAGAACCAGGATTTGAATTTATGCCGGTGCATGCCTTCTCTCTTCCATTGCAAAGGCAGGGAGAAAATGAAGATGTTTATAGACTGTAGGTTTTTACTATAGGAAGAAAAAAGGGCTTTGTGTTTTTGGTTTCTTTAAGTCAGAGGTCCTTTGAAAGAGTAATGTGTGATGGGAATTAACATATATTTTTATTGTCTTCCTTTAGATTTAAAGAGCATGTACAGAATAACTTGCCTAGAGATCTTTTAACTGGTGAACAATTTATTCAGCTGCGAAGAGAATTAGCTTCTGTAAATGGACACAGTGGTGATGATGGTCCTCCTGGTGATGATCTGCCATCGGGAATTGAAGACATAACTGATCCAGCAAAGGTAATTAAGCTTAAAAATCCTTTAAGCATGAGAACATAAACTTTAATATCCCTTTACTATATGTGTTGTATGACTTACAGCTCATATAAAGTTAGTTTCTGATTAGGACAAATGGAATTCTTTAGCTGGTATGGTTTACTATGAGACATCTGGAAATAGTTTAGAAGGAATATTTTGCCTACATTGTGATATACTAACCATATCTATTACTAAAAGGGTAATATGCTAATTAGATTGGATCATTCAAACATCTTTCAGATGTATGACTTCTGAACAGTTAGCGGGGGAGCAGTCCGGCAGGGGGGCAGTTAAGGGGCGACCAGGCAGGCAGGTGAGTGGTTAGGAGCCAGCAGTTCTGGATGGAAAGAGGGATGTCCCAATGCCGGTTTGGGATGGGACCTAAACTGGCAGTCGGATATCTCTGAGGGGTCTTGGATTGTAGAGGGTGCAGTCTAGGCTGAGAATCACCCCCACCCCCGTGCACGAATTTTGTGCACTGGGCCTCTAGTCTATTTAAAAAACATAATAGGAAATGATTTGTTAGGAAATTGTTATAAATTTTAGTAGTGTTCATTGTACTTGCACAAAATTGAATAAGTTTAAACCCAACAGTATCCTAAGACTAAGTATGTGTGGATAATACTAAATATAAGTAGTGATATTTTAAAATTTCATATAACTTGTGTAATTTTAATTTTTTTCTTTTTCTTCCCAAGCTAATTACTGAAATAGAAAACATGAGGCACAGAATCATTGAAATTCATCAAGAAATGTTTAATTATAATGAGCATGAAGTTAGTAAAAGGTGGACATTTGAAGAAGGTGTAAGTTTTTTTCTTTGTAATTGTCTTAAAAGTATAACAAAATAATAATGTATTTTTCAGTTTCAAATAATGTCTATATTGCTTTTTCTTTTTTTTTTTAAATTAAATCTTTATTATTCAGATTATTACATTTGTTTCTCTTTTTTCCCTCCATAGCACCCCTCCACCCAGCTCCCACCCCTCCCTCTGCT
>PVJN01004815.1:53097-87009 GCA_004026805.1 Lasiurus borealis
TTGGTTGTAGGTTCTTGCTATTCATCACGTTGAATATTTCTTGCCACTCCCGTCTGGCCTGCATGGTTTCTGTTGAGAAATCAGCTGAGAGTCGTATGGGTGCTCCCTTGTAGGTAATAAACTGTTTTTCTCTTGCTGCTTTTAATATTCTCTCTTTGTCTTTTGCTCTTGGTATTTTAATTATGATGTGTCTTGGTATATTCCTCTTTGGATTCTTTTTATGTGGGGTTCTGTGTGCTTCCTGGACTTGTAAGTCTATTTCTTTTACCAGATGTGGGAAGTTTTCAGTCATTATTTCTTTAAAAAGGTTTTCAGTATCTTGCTCTCTCTCTTCCTCTGGCACCCCCACAATTCTAATGTTGGTACGCTTGAAGCTGTCCCAGAGTCTCCTTACATTATATTCGCATTTTTGGATTCTTTTCTTGCTTTTCCAGTTGAGTGTTTTCTGTTTCTTTATATTTCAAATTTTTGACTTCTTGCCTTTCTCTAGTCTGCTGTTAGGACTCTGTATATTTTTTATTTCAGTTAGTGTCTCTACTTGGTCCTTTTTCATCTCCTCTTGGGACTTGCTAATTTTATGCATCATCTCTAGCATCTCTAGTTGGCTCTTTTGTATCTCTAGTAGGCTTTCGCTAAATTTATCCGCCTTTTCTAGCATATTCTTGAAAAACCTTATAAGCGTGGTTTTGAACTCTATTTCCAGTCGTTTTTTTCCCTCCATTTCATTTGTTTTTGATCCCTTCCCTTGTCTTGGCATTTTCACTATGTCGGGGAAACTTTTTTACTTGCAAAACCGCAGAAGCCTCTGTTGAGCTTGGGATGTGTGGAGTCTCAGGGCTTAAGGGACCGCCGCCCTCCATGGCCCCGGAGTCTCATGTGACTGGGTAATGGCTGGAGCTGTCCTTGTGTGCGCCGCACTGCAGTGCCTCTAGACCGCTGCCTTTCCAGCTCCCCTGCGCACCAGGACCACACGAGTCTAGATCTCCAGGGTTTCGCCCCAAACAGGGGCCCAGTGGACTCCGAAGTGCCACAGTTGGGAGGGTCTGTCTCCCGCTCACTCGCAAAAGCCAGCAGCACAATCAGCAATCTGTCCTCAGTGCGGCGCCGGCGCTGTGTGTGTGCGTGCGCGCGCGCCACCGTGACCAGGCCTCCTATCTTTTGCGACTCTCCTAAATTTCCGGCACTTCTCCCTTTTCACAGTCCAAACTCCCCCCGTATGAGTTTCAGCTGGATCTGGGGTTTAGTGTCGTAGGATAAGGGGTTCAATGCCATTGGGGGTCTCCGTTTCCCTCCCGTCAGAGAAAGCCAGCCAGGTACTCACTCGGGCACCTGCTCTCTCAATGCGCGCTTCTCCGTACCTCAGCTTTTTGCAGCTCCTCTGGGTCTCTGTGAACCCCTCTCTTTCCTTCTAGCTGTAGAACTTCCACTCAGCCAGCTTTCCTGTGGTTCTGGATGATGTCTGTTCTGTCTTTTAGTTGTAGTTTTGAAATTGTTGTGCGAGGCAGCAGTGTAGGTGTTTACCTATGCCGCCATCTTGGTTCCTTCCCAGACTTTTCAATAAATGGTGCTTATTGCTTTTTCTTTATGTTTGCTTAATAACAAGGTGTTCTTCCCATTTGTTGCTACCATTATAAATTTTATCATTTTTTTCCATTATCAATTTTAGAATCTTATTAAATTCAGGCTTATAAGATATTTCTTTATTTGAATCATACTTTTGAGAATTGTTCCATTTTTTTTTTTTTCAGTCCTTACCAAGGATGTTTTTATTAGTTTTTCTATAGAGAGGAAGGGAGAGAGAGAAACATGAATCATTTGCCTTTCATATGAACCCTACCAGGGATTGAACCTGCAACCTGTGTATGTTCCCTGACGGGGAATCAAATCTGTGACCTTTCAGTGTACAGGACAACACTATGAGTTATATTTCACATGTAGCAAAATATACACATTTTAGATGTACAGAGAAATGAGGGTGTTTTTTTTTTCAAAATCTAATTTTTTCTTTTTTAACAGCTTTATTAATATATAATTCCCATATTACATAGTTCATCCATTTAAAGTATATAATTTAATAGTTTATAATATATTCACAGAAAACTACAACTGGTGAGTGGGCAGCATCAGGCTGGCCAAGGAGGGTGTCAGTGTGGCCTTTGATTGCCCCTCTGGTCGCCCCACAGATTGGCTCTGATCACCAGCCGGCCTAAGTACTCTCTACCCATGCATGAATTTTGTGCGTTGGGCTTCTAGTAACTAAATAAATGGAAAATACAGTCTATTTCTTCTGTTTGTACCTAAGGAATTTAAAGGCTTTTAACTAAAAAAAATGTTTGTTTTTTTAAATCATGAGATATGATTATTGGTATTATCAGTAATTTATAATTTAAATAACAAAAAAATTGTTACTGTAGTCATACATATTTTGATGTTGGTGTTGGTTTACTTTAATTGTCATGTCACTATTGCAGATTAAAAGACCTTATTTTCACGTGAAACCATTGGAAAAGGCACAACTAAAAAACTGGAAAGAATACTTAGAATTCGAAATTGAAAATGGGACTCATGAAAGAGTTGTGGTTCTTTTTGAAAGATGTGTCATATCATGTGCCCTCTATGAGGAGTTTTGGATTAAGGTAAGAAAATTATATGCTCTGAAACTTGAATATATTATAAACATTGACTAGTGACTAACCTTTTTTGTACTTCTGTTGAATGTTGTTCATATAACTATATCTGTTGCATTAGGAGATGGTCTGCTTGCAACCAGATTTGACTGCTGCATATGCCAACCTCGTTGCCTCTCTTCGTCCTTCCTTACAGAAACTAGTCTAGTGGTTCAATAAAGGTGCTGAATGGGTTTCAAAATAGAATTTTATCGTTCTGTCACATATTTAATGGATGGTTCAACTGTAAATTATTCAGTATTTCCTCTGTTCTATATGTAGTATGCCAAGTACATGGAAAACCATAGCATTGAAGGAGTGAGGCATGTCTTCAGCAGAGCTTGCACTATTCATCTCCCAAAGAAACCTGTGGTGCATATGCTTTGGGCAGCTTTTGAGGAACAGCAGGGTAAGAATGAGGAAATAGTTGATATTTTGGGGGATTTTACTTCTGGGTGGAGATACAGGAATTGATGTTAAATGATATTATAAAGCAAATGTCAGTAAAATTTTTCTATAAAGGGCCAGATACTAAATACTTTAGGCTTTGCAGGCTTGTGTGGCTTTTTTCCTCAAAACTCTGCCATTATAACCCAGAAAGCAGCCATAGATAAAAGTCTGTTACAGTTTTTAAAAATTAAAAAAAGGCAGCCCAGCCAGTGTGGTTCAGTGATTGAGCATCAACCTGTGAATTAGGTCACAGTTCAGTTTCTGGTTTCAGGTTCCATTCCCAGTAGGTGGTGTGCAGGAAGCAGCCAACAATGATTCTGTCATTATTAATGTTTCTGTCTCTCCCTTTCTCTTTCTCAAAAGAAAAAAAAAATGTTTTTCAATTAAAAAAAGAAACATTAAGAAAACAAGCCAAGGGCTAGATTTAGCCTGTGGACTGTTACTTGGCAATATCTGGCTTAAAGGATACTTCAAAAGTTTAAACAAAAGCATAAACATTTAATTACTATTTCTAGGTAATATTAATGAAGCCAGGAATATCTTGAGAACATTTGAAGAATGTGTTCTAGGATTAGCAATGGTTCGTTTGAGAAGAGTAAGTTTAGAACGACGACATGGAAATATGGAAGAAGCTGAACATTTGCTTCAAGATGCTATTAAGAATGCCAAATCGAATAATGAATCATCGTTTTATGCTATTAAACTAGCCCGGCATCTTTTCAAAATACAAAAAAACTTTGCAAAATCCAAAAAGGTGCTTTTGGAAGCAATTGAAAGAGACAAAGTATGTATTTGTGTTTTTGGAATATCTTCCATAGTCATTTTTTTGTTCTGTTTTTTAATTTTCATTTTGGCAACTATGATGAAAGATTTGGTCTGTATGTAATATATTTAATTACTAAATGAAGACAACAGTCCCTCTAAACTGATGTTGCCATTCTTTAAAAAAGAAAAATTAAATTGTCAGTTAAAAGGTTGCAGACATTGTTACATTCTATTTTCTCCACAATTAGAAATTGTATAGCAGATTTACTGATTATTAAGTAGAATAGAGGATCTTGGGAGAACAAAAGCATGGCATTTATCTACCCTACAGGAAGTGTGGCAGTGAGATTTTATCCTTTTCCAAAGTATTTCTTTTTAAAGAATCAGTTGATAGGAGGCAGGGTATGGGAAATAGCTCATGTTTTACATTTTTAGCTTATCCCAGGTCTGTATGAGACAGGTTTTGTAACTGCTTCCTGTTTAAGATAATTATCTACAGCCGAGACCGGTTTGGCTCAGTGGATAGAGCGTCAGCCTGCGGACTGAGTCCCGGGTTCAATTCTGGTCAGGGGCATGTACCTTGCTTGCGGGCACAACTCCAGTGTGGGGTGTGCAGGAGGCGGTTGATCGATGTCTCTCTCATCGATGTTTCTGACTTTCTGTCCCTCTCCCTTCCTCTCTGTGAAAAATAAATAAAATATATTTTAAAAAAAAAAGATAATTATCTACAGTTGTAAAGATTTACTAAGAAGTAGAGAGATCATTTTATTCATGTTTTAGTTTATATTTATTATGGTAAGTCAAGCCACATTAAACTCAAGATAGGATATAGGACTTCAATTTATTGCCCCCATTGAACAATTTACATATTGTATAGGAAATACTAGGATGATGTGCTATCAGTGTGCTAATTAGTTTTTATTTATTCAGTGAATGCTGAAAACATTTAACACAAATTACATTTTAATACACAATTTTCAATATTTTTCAAATTGAGACATCAAAATTAGGGGATTTTAAATATCTGTGGTCTAATCAAAACATCTTAGAAATATTATTAACAATACTACTTTTTACACAGGAGAACACAAAGTTATACCTCAATTTGCTTGAAATGGAATACAGTGGTGACCTCAAACAAAATGAAGAAAATATCCTAAATTGTTTTGACAAAGCAATACATGGTTCATTACCTGTTAAAATGAGAATTACATTTTCTCAAAGAAAAGTGGAATTTCTTGAAGATTTTGGTTCAGATGTTAATAAGTAAGATCTTAATCACATATTATCTATTTGAATAGTAAATGGGCATTGATAGTTTTGGTTGGGAATTTGATTAGTACAAATAATATATTGTTAAATTTAAAATGTTTGCCTAGGTTAAGTTTTCATCGGTATATCTGGGATAAATTCAGCTTTGAAAATGTATGTATGTGCTTAGTTGTAGGGCATAAGGTTTTTATTTTCTTCCAAATTCTTCTTAAAATTTTAGTGTGGTAATTTAAACAATGAGTGGATGAGGGAAGGTAGAAGCAGTAGTGATGCCATGAAAAAGGAAATGGATTAAGGATTGAACCTTGAAACAGAAACATTTGGTATATAGGCCACTAAGGGTGGATGGATTAATCTGGAAGAATGCCATTACATTTCAGATTGGAAAAAAGGATGGACATGGTTCTGCAGATGATATCGCATCTTTGTGCATTGTAAAAGACAAAGTTTAGAGAATTGCCGTGATTCCATTCTTATGATTCTAGTAAGGAAATATCCCAGTTCCTATTAGACATGTGCCTTCTCTAATTACTCTAATTTAGAGTTATTTCCATTGAGACAGCTGTTGATAAAATAAGAATTAGTGTATACATTCTTGAAGGCTTAGTAAAATTTTAAACTAAATCATTTAACATGAATTACATTTTAATACATTGATATATATGTGTTTGGCTTCAATTAAATCTTTTATAAGAATTATGTAATGTAAAATATAGTAATCTGATGGAAGAGTATAAGTACTATTATTCTTTCAATGGATGAAAAGAGGTTTAAAGAAAGATTAGGGATTTTTTCCAAGGCCACTTAGCTATTACATAGTGCATATGGGATTAGTTAATATTGTGCCAGCTGGATTTAGAAGGTACTTCATAGTCTGTGCTCTTAAGCACCTCATGTCCTGTATATTTAATGTCTTCTGTTTTGCACTGAAAAAAATTAAAAGAAATGGAATATGTAACTCGAGCTTTTAATCTAGTTGGATGGGATGGTGATCAAAATATATACATGTGTATGATGTAACATAACTTTTAGGCTCTGAATCAGAATGGATTTATCATCCTTCATAGGGAGAGGTAAGGCTTCATTTAGTTAACTACTGGATACTGATAAGCTGAGAAAGGATAAAATATAAAAGCAAGTTAAAATTCATATTTAAATAACATCAGCTTGATTGGAGGGTTTTCTGAAATAGTAGAAGTGATATTGTTCTGAGCTTTGAAAGCTAGTCTGAGTTCAGAGAACATGGAGTACACATTTGGTAGTAGGAACCTATTAGCAGTTTTATTGAGATTAAATGACATTTTAATTTAGTAATATGCAAATCGAAAGCTCAAAACAAATATGCCAGTTAGGTCCTTGCAAATAAAGTTAAGGAGGACCTTAAGTATTGGGTAGTATGTTGTTTAAATTTTAAAAAAGGTATAGTGTTAAAAGTAAATGAACTATTTAAAAATTTAGGTAGCAGTATAATAAATTGGTAAGAATGTTGCAATCTGACACATACAGGCTTAAATCTTAGCTCTGTCACTTACTGTGTATTTCTATTTTCAAATTTTTTCATATGGAGGTTGAGTCTGTATCACCTAACCCACAGGTTGTTAAAGGCCTTAAGGAAATTTTCCATTTAAAGTGATTGAAAATGAGTAAACATATGACCTGAGATTACTGGTATTAACAATTTTACATATGTCACATCAGAATTTTGTTAAAACTTACCTTTTTAATCAATGGTAACCAATTATACTGTAATGTTATATTAGTTGTAATTCAGTTTATCTCATGGCCAAATTTTAAAAGTATTTTGTCCTAAATGCAGGTGTCTTCAATAGCATTGTTAAATTAGATTCAAAAGTATACAAATTGCAGAATTGTCAGGTCTCATGTTGCACTGGACAAAAACATTAAGATCCTTATCTTAGTTGTGTCATAGATTCAAAGGCAGGTTCTCCCCATGTATCAGAAATGATAAACTTGGCCAGCATCCCATCAGCTTTTGACAACTGTAGTACAGAAAACACTTTTCCAGTAGCTCATGAAAAATTTTGGAACTCCTGCTTTGGGTCATATTCTCACTTCTAAACCTTTAATTGGTCCAGGGGTATAACGTTATTAGCCAGGCCTATATCTTTGAACCACATAGTGAAAAGGAAAGTACAGGGCAATGCTTTCCCAAAGGAAATAGTTAAAAAAAGGTAGTTGAGGACAGATTTAGCTGTTGGCTTATTTACATAAATAAATAAATGGATGTCTATTGGAACATATTTTGTTTTCCTAAGTAGAAATAAATAACTTTTAAAATTAATGTTTTGGGTTTTGTATATTTCGATGGATTTTTTTATTCTTTCTCAGGCTTCTGAGTGCTTATGATGAGCATCAAACACTCCTAAAAGAACAGGATTCTTTGAAAAGGAAAGCAGAAAATGGGTATGTATATATTTGTTGAATCTGGAAAGGATATTTGAAAGAAATTTTTCATTGTGGAAATGCCTTTAAAGAAAAACATATATAATTTATCCTTACCCGAGGATATGTCTGATTTTTTTAGAGAAAGAATAGAAAGAAGACAAATATTTTTAAATGTTACCTTGGCCAGGCCAGTGTGGTTCAGTGGTTGAATGTTCACCTATGAACCAGGAGGTCATGGTTTAATTCCCAGTTAGGGCACATGCCTAGCTTGTGGGCTCATTCTCCAGAATTGGGCATGTAGGAGGCAGCAGATGATTGATTCTCTCTAATCATTTATGTTTCTCTTTCTCCCTCTCTGAAATCAGTAAATATATGTATCTTAAAATTGTTTTGTTTATGTTGTGGTAATTTAGATACTTTATTTTCATGATTTGAAAAAATTGTATACAACTCTTGAATACTTGAGAACATAAAATAAATGTACACAGGTGACACTTATCTGTTACTTATTGTAAGAGCTGTTAAAAGTTCTAGTTTGACCTTTTATATAGATCAGAAGAATCAGAGGAAAAAAAAGCACACACAGAAGATACAACTTCATCCTCTACGCAGTTGATTGATGGTGATTTACAAGCAAATCAAGCTGCATATAATTATAGTGCCTGGTATCAAGTGAGTTTACATAATTATAAATGAATTTTTTGTTCACGTTATTAGAAAAGCATAAATTAGGGCAGTCTTTTTTATTTTAGAAGAAAACAAGTCTTCTGTTTTAGATGGTATAATACATTATTCTTGGTCGTTAAGTCTTAGAATTTCAAAGTGAATACCTGTCTGTTTTCTTACACATACCTGCTTTAATTTTGTATGAGCTCAGCCATAGTTCTGGTATGCTAACATGCTTGTTTTTTTTCCTTCCAGTACAATTACCAGAATCCTTGGAATTATGGACAGTATTATCCTCCCCCTCCAACTTGATGGGAAAATATAAATATCAGATGGAGTGTGTGGAAAGTATGAAGTTACTTTTTTTTTTTTTTCAATGAGAGATGTAAACATAAGCTTGTCATATTTGACAACTTGTCTTCCCTGTTTCTGGGTAACATGATTTGTTTAGTATTAGGGAAAATATCACCTAGTAGCTTACCACAGATACTATTTCCTACCATTTATAAAGTTTACTTTTTATTGGATAACTATTTTTTTGATTTTTGCATTAAGTGGTCTAGAATTCATTTGCAATGCATTTGCAACAGAGTTTTGTAGCCTTAAGGGTAGGAAAAAAACTGACTGGAAATCATGTCAGTGTAGTACGAGATTCTGAAAATACGTAAAGGGCTGGTTATTAAGGATTTACCTCTCTGTAAAAAGAGAAAAAAACAAACCACCAAAAAATGGGTTTTTAATCTTTACTGACCAGGCTTGGTCTGCATGTTTCAGTTATCCCAATGAATTTAGATTTAACTGCAGAAAAGATACACTATTAAAATAGTATGTCATGGCATAGAGATTACAAATCAGAAAATCAAATGTTTGCATCCCTTTAAAAAATGAAAATTATATCAAAACTTATGTTGTTTCAGAAGACTTTGTATTTACAATATTCATGTAAATTTGTGAACAAGCTTTCATTTTGATCAAACTGATCATCTAAATTTTTGTAATAAAACTGAAGACTCATCCATCAATTGTTATGACTTTATTTAGGGGATCACACCTAGTATTAACTTTATAGAAAAGCTGTTACATTCAGCTGCTAATCTTGTCAGAATTTCTTAGACTTACCTTTTTCATTCCTCTCAATCTCTGCTTTTTATTTTCTCATTATACAAAAATATTTAAATATTTTAAATTAATGTCTCTGGCAAAGCTGTCTAGACAATTTGACTGTTGCTCACTGGTTTGATGAAGTCTTAATCCTGGTTAACCTAATCAAACATTAGTATTAACACCAAACAAATCAAGACATTGGGTACATTTTTATTGAGCCTTTTAGTTTATAACATGAGGTAAAAGGAAAAGTTCTCTTTAACCAGTATTTTACAGCTGTAGTAAAATATTTTAAACTTCAGGGATTTATAACAGATTACATTTCTTAATTTTTGGGAGAAAGTAAACAAGTTATAACATAACTCTTTGAGAATTTTCCAGTTCACTTCCATTACAAATAGTAACCAGCTGTAATTAGTTACATAACTTTCTTCAAGGCCATTGCTATCTTTAGATCAGAAGTATTGCTATTTCAATCAATGTCCACTAACTCCACTTCAAAAATGAGTTTTGCATTTGGTGGGATTCTGTTGAAGAAGTTAAGGAAAATAGGGTAACATTGCTTCTCATTCCCAATAATTTTAGTCTAAAATTTGAATTATGTAGACTGGATATTGGCAATTAACTACAAAGAAAAAGGCTTTGCAGCTGATTCAGAGGCTAATACATTCCAAGCATAAGTGGTTCCTAATGGAGATATCATTGTAAATAGAGATTATAGACTGACTACATTTTAGCTGGCTGGGATGTTCCTTATCTGGATGCCTAACTAGTACTCCCAAATTAGAAACCACTTAATGAAGACTGCTGTTATTCAGTACAAAAAAAAAAAAATTTTTTTTTCGCAACCTAGCTGGGTATATATTAAATCAAAGTTCGTATGAGATAGTACCTGATATTTGCTGTGAGTTTTAAAATGCTGAGTTTAGAGGAGTGTGACTTTCATCTGATTGATTTTAACATGCTTCACAGAGACAGCTTCAACTAGCCAATTCATTTTGATAGGCTTAGAAGGGTCTGTTATATTCCCAGATAATTTTAATAAGACTAGAAAGGAATTCCAAAAAACATTTCCCCCAACTTACTCTAGTACAATGGGAATGGAACCAACAACAGAAAAAAACTACCTTCCCACTTAGCTATTAGTAACCACTTAGTTCTGGTGGAATGGTCTGGAGTCATAGCTCCTTTTTTTTTAATCAGAAAAAAGTTACTGTCATTAGTATTGATCACAAAAAGCTTACAGTATGTTGAACCCTTGTTCTCCTTAATTTCACAGCTGGTAATCTCCAACATGTGTTCCATTTCATAACTGCCTGAAATTACACTGTACGAAAATACCATGAGACATATCTGCATTCTACAATTTGCTACAGTTGTTTGTATTGAGCAACTTAACTCCTTAAAGTAAACCCTTGCCCTAACCGGTTTGGCTCAGTGGACTGAGCGTCAGCCAGCAGACTGAAGGTTCCCAGGTTTGATTCCGGTCAAGGCCATGTACTGAGGGCACATCCCCAGTAGGAGGTGTGCAGGAGGCAGCTGATCAATGTTTCTCTCTCATCGATGTTTCTAACTCTCTATCCCTTTCTCTTCCTCTCTGTAAAAAAAATTTAAAAAATATATATTAAAAAAAAAAAAAGTAAACCCTTTAAGCAGCTGCCTGTCAGAGAGGAAAATTTAAATCTCAGTTTAAGTCTTAAAAATTAAGAGCATGAGTAAGAGGAAGAAAGGTGATTCCAGCTCAAGTTTGAATACTTCGTACCAATACATAATGCAATAAAAGGGTAATATGCAAATAGAACAGCAGAATCAAAGCATAATATGCTAATGATATGCTATGGCTGCTCAACTACTTGCTATGACCTGCACTGGCCACCAAGGGGCAGATGCTCCAGTAGGTTAGCTTGCTGCCAGGGTCTGTCAGATTGGGACTGAGTGAAATGAGCCAGACATGCCCTGGAGCCCTCCTGGCCGAGATTGTGCACTTGTGGGGTCCCATAGCCTGGCTTGCGCCCTCTTGCAATCCAGGACCCCTTTGGGTATGTCAGAGCTGGTTTCAGCCTGATCCTGCAGGCCACTCCCTTTGGGAGGTCGCAAGACACAGGACTCATGGCTGGCAAGTGCTGCTGCTGTTGCACAAGCTTTTCCCTATGGGAACTGGGGATGCGAGCCTGTGGCATGCACAGTGGAGCCAGGGTAAGCGGGAGAGGCAGGCAGGTTTCAGCCCTATCCCTGTAGGCTTGAGGGACCCCCACTTGTATATGAATTTGTGCACCAGGCCTCTAGTAAGGGAGGTGTTGACACAAGCATCTAAATGTAAGGAATTCCAATCTGAACAGGATCTGTAACCCAGAGATTAACCTAGATACCATAGCATCTTTCATACCTTCAGGTGATCCTTGTAGTGTTTTTTCCTTTAATTACAAAGGAAAAAAGGATACTTGGCATCAGGCTGTCCTTTCTTTCCATAAGCCCATTCTGGTTCAATTTCTAGTCGAGCCTTTTCTCCTTTACTCATAGTCAAGAGTGCTTCATCCCACTAAAGGCAAGAATATAAAATCAAAACTAATGATTCTCAAAAATACACATAAAACCAGGTAAGATTATATACAGAAAAACATTTTATTACTGGATTTCATTATGTCATAAATGGTAATTTCCTTGGGAGAGTCCTCAAATCATTGTCCTTTATTTCCTCAATGAAAAAAGGATAAACAACTTTGTAGTATAATACTCAGATGCCTTTTGTAAATTGTAATGTGGAAACATAGAACTAGTTTACTAGTACTACAATAATTGTTTTGCTACACTATTATATCCTCGGACAAATTTCTGAAATTATTTTTATAAGGATACAATAACAAGTACTAACTCTAAAACTATCTTAAGATTACCAAATAGTTAATAGTGGAGGCATGATGGTTCAAAAAAAATTACATGTTAGAGTAGTGGTCAGCAAATTGCGGCTCTGTTGACTAATAACACATTAAGCGCCAAGTCACTGGTAATTGACACTATACTTTACATCTGGAAGACAAAACAGGCTGAGCGCTTAAGATGTTAATATATTTTATAGAAGGTAAAACTACTCAAAGAAGTGAGAGATTTCTGGGTTGCTGCTATATCTTGTCCAAATTTGGATCTTAAACCCACTTAAACCAAAAATGGTTAAGTAAATATGATGAAAGGATATAGAATATATGACTAATATATACTCTTGAAATGAAACTGCTCCATAAAGTTCAAGGGACAGAGACAGATTTGCCACATACTGAAAATTAAAATAAACTAGAATTTTATCAGTAAGCAAATTAGTTATAAAAATAGAAAAATAACCTTATAAGTAATTGCTCTCAACTTAGTATAATCATGGAGTATTAGGGTTATTTCCAACTAAGCCTATAGTTCCAAATTATATTTTGGACTCTGGATAAGATTGAGTTATATTTTAAGACTTAGGTAAACACACTAAAGGTTCTGATAACTTCATATAAATATGTTTATTAAAGTTTGGTGTCCTGAGTAAAGACAGCTTAAAATATTAAGTGGACCCTAGCATAACAACCCAATTCAATGAAACTGATAATCAGCACTACTTTTTTATCTCTTGTACAGTGGTCAGGAATAGCTAACTTCCCTTTTTCTCAGTTTACTTCTGTTAAACTGAGAAAGTTTGGTAAAGGTATACTTATGTTTGAAAGGTTTTCTGGTGTTTGAACCTAAGTTGTGAAAGGTGAGGAATAGAGAACAAACTCATACTTGTATTAGTACTTCAGTGGAAAGATATTTTACCTTTATTGATCATGTTATAAGTGGTATAACATCTTACAAGAATCTAAAAGGCAAATTTAAAAAGCCAAACATACTACAAATTAACTTTTGAAGGAAAAAATAATAAAAGTAGCATGGGATATTGAAGTCTCTGCTATTTTACATAAATTATGTTCATTTAAACTTTTAATGCCCTTGAGAGAGGCTATACTGTCCTTATTTTATACATGAGGGAACTGAGACCTACCTATAGATTTTACTAATTTGTGCCAAAATAGTTAATGATGATAGCACAAATTTGTCATCCTTGAAAACTTGTTTTCATGATATCCCCAATCCTAGTTCTTTATAGTACCATTCACAGTAGCATATGCCAGAATCTCTTTGACACACTGCCATTTTTTACTTACTCCTCTGATAACTTTGCCTATTCCAACCTTAAAACTTAAAGGCTTGGCATTTTTCTTCTTCTTTGAACCTGTAAAATAGATTTTCCTTATAATTAATGATGAAATTAAGTTCCAATGGGAAAATACAGGGATTTATTTCTGTAACTTGATTTTAGAACTTATAATACTGTGCATTTGAAAAAAAAAATGCAGAAAGCCAGGTAATTGACCCAAGAAAATTCTAGTATAGCCACTTTGGCTCAGTGGGTTGAGCTTGGCATTCAGACTGATCGGTCCAAGTCTGATTCTGGTCAAGAGCATATGCCCGGATTGTGGGCTTGATCTCCAGTGTGGGCTGTGCAGGAGACGGCCAATCAATGATTCTCATCATTGATGTTTCTATCTATCTCTCTTCCCTTCCTCTCTAAAATCAATAAAAATGTATTTTAAAAAAATACTTGAAATGAAAATTCTTAAATTAAAAAAATATATATATTTGATTTGAGGGGAATCCAAGATGGCGGCAGAGGTAAACACCTACACTGCTGCCTCGCACAACAATTTCAAAACTACAACTAAAAGACAGAACAGACATCATCCAGAACCACAGGAAAGCTGGCCGAGTCTAATTTCTACAACTAGAAGGAAAGAGAGGGGCTCACAAAAGCCCAGAGGAGCTGCAAAAAGCTGAGGTACGAAGATGCGTGCCCCTTATCTTACAACACTAAACCCCCAGATCCAGCCGAAACTCATACGGGGGGGAGTTTGGACTGTGAAAAGGGAGAAGTGCCCGGAAATTTAGGGGAGTCGCAAAAGATAGGTCTGGTCACGCACACGCAAGGCGCTGCGCGGACAGATTGCTGATTGTGCCACTGGCTTTCACAACTGGGCGGGAGACAGACCCTCCCAACTGTGCCACTTCTGAGTCCACTGAGCCCCTGTTTCGGGCGAAACCCTGGAGATCTAGACTGGTGTGGTCCTGGTGCGCAGGGGAGCTGGAAAGGCAGCAGTGTAGAGGCACTGCGGGTGCGCGCGCACAAGGACCGCTCCAGTGATTACCCAGTCATGTGAAACTCAGGGGCCGTGGAGGGCGGGGCCGACTGGAAGGCAAGGTGGTCCTTTAAGCCCTGAGATTCCAAGCTCAACAGATGCTTCTGCATTTTTGCAAGTACAGAAGTTTCCCCGACATGGTGAAAATGCCAAGACAAAGGAAGGGATCACAAACAAAAGAAATGGAGGGAAAAAAATGACTGGATATATAGTTCAAAACCATGCTTATAAGGTTTTTCAAGAATATATTAGAAAAGATGGATAAGTTTATTAAGTCCCAAGAAGAGATGCAAAAGGACCAACTAGAGATGCAAAAGAGTCAACTAGAGATGCTAGAGATGATGCATAAATTTAGCGAGTCTCAAGAGGAGATGAAAAAGGACCAACTAGAGACACTAACTAAAATAAAAAGTATACAGAGTCCTAACAGCAGACTAGAGAAAGGCAAGAATCAAGTAAAAAATTTGAAATATAAAGAAGCAAAAAGCACTCAACTGGAAAAGCAAGAAGAGAAAAGAATCCAAAAATGTGAATATAATGAAAGGAGACTCTGGGACAGCTTCAACTGTACCAACATCAGAATTGTGGGGGTACCAGAGGAAGAGAGAGAGAGCAAGATACTGAAAACCTATTTAAAGAAATAATGACTGAAAACTTCCCACATCTGGGGAAAGAAATAGACTTTTACAAGTCCAGGAAGCACACAGAACCCCATATAAAAGGAATCCAAAGAGGACCACACCAAGACACATCATAATTAAAATACCAAAAGCAAAAGACAATATTAAAAGCAGCAAGAGAAAAACAGTTTATTACCTACAAGGGAACACCCATACGACTGTCAGCTGATTTCTCAACAGAAATTATGCAGGCCAGACGGGAGTTGCAAGAAATATTCAACGTGATGAATAGCAAGAACCTACAACCAAGAATACTCTATCCAGCAAAGCTAACATTCAGAAATGAAGGGCAGATAAAGAGCTTCACAGATAAGAAAAAGCTAAAGGAGTTCATCACTCCAAACCAGTATTATGTGAAATGCTGAAGAGTACTCTTTTAGAAGAGGAGGAAGAAAAAGGTAAAAGCCAAAAAATACATATCTATCAACAAGTGAATCTAAAAATTAAGTGAATTAAAAATCTGATCAACAGAATAAACTGCTCTCCTCTGCTGACCTGATAGCCTGTAACTGCCTCTGCCCCCATCACTGTGACTTTGTCTGGAAGATGTCTGGCCTAATTAGCATATTACCCTTTTATTAGTATAGATAATATAGTTTCACTTAGGGACATTAGCCAAGTTTAGTCTAAACTGCTTCTTTGATTTTGCTATTCAATGACCAAGAGGTCTTTATTACCCAGCCAATAAGCAGGGAACTGCAGAGACATCTTCCAAGTAAGTCACAGGTGCAAAAGACTTGGGAAAAAGTGACAGCCAAGAAAAAGGTACTAACAGCTCATCTACAAATCCTATCTAAAAAAGAGGGAATGTGCAAATTGATCATCAGAAAGATAACGGTACCCAGTCTCCTCAACCTCGCCAGAGTCCCCCAGTCCCGCTGGGAGTGGGGTGGCAGGTGTGTGGTGCGGCTGGATCCGCCCTCATCCCTCAGGGCCAGTGCAAGGCGTAGCAAGCCTTGGATGTCAGCTGCCCAGCTGTCCAGGAGTGGACCTGAGGCAGAGGCTTTGCCTCCCTGTGATCACTGGGTCACCTTCTGCCCCTTAGGGCTCCCAGACTGTGAGAGGAGGCAGGCCAGGCTGAGGGACTACCCTTCCAGTGCATGAATTTTCTAGCACCGAGCCTCTAGTGTTTTATAATGCCTTAAAGCCTAAAAGATAAGATTACATTTAGACTTACTTGTTTGAATATTGGTATCAAAAACAGTTCCATCTTGTAGTGTTCCTGTATACCAGCAATGAACAACATCTCCCTTTTTGGGGAAGTTGGTTTTATCCCCCTTTTTAAGAACAGATTTTGTATATTTTGGTGGACCCTAAAAACAAAGACAAATAATACATACATACTTATTAACTTACTTCCTTCTTTCAGAAGGATGACAAAGAGAATACTTATAGTCCATTGTCCCTGGTTGGGAAGCTCAGATAGTTAAAGCATCATCCTAATACATCAAGACTATGGGTTCAATCCCTAGTCCGGGCACATTTAAAAATGAACAAATACGTCCTGGCTGGTGTGGTTCAGTTGGTTGGGTGCTGTCCCATGCACAGAAAGGTTGGCAGTTTGACTCCAGGGTTGCACTCTTGATCCCCGGTGGTGTGCAGGAGGCAGCCAATCCTTTTCATTTTCACATTGATGTTTCCCTTTCCCTTAAAATCAATTTTTTAAAAATTCCCAATGAATGCATAAATAAGTAGAGAACAACAAATACACATGTTTTTCTCTCCCTCTAAAATCAATAGCTAACTGTGACCTAAGTCTGGTCACAGAGTTTCATAGATTTGGTAAACTATTTTGTCTTTGGACCACCTCTGGGAGTTAAAGTCACTGCCTCATTTCAAATCTCTGATGAGAATATTAGTAACTAGGATGTTTACAATTTAACTAGAGGCACGTTGCATGATATTCGTGCAAAAATAGACCCCTGGTTTCACTCAGCTGCCCAGGAGCCAGCAAGTCCCCACTCCCAGCCACCCAGAACCGGCAAGTCCTTGCTTCTGTCTGGCGCACCACTCCTCTTCCCCTCATAGCAAGCTTAATACCCCTCTGTGCCTGCATATGCAAATGAATCTCCATCTGATTGGCTGTGAGCATAGTGGAGTGATGGTTAATTTGCATATTTCTCTTTTATTAGCTAAGATTTCCAATAACTTTCAGTTTCTTGGAAACCAGTGTTGTTTTTTACAGTAATTCTGTGAGTTATTCTACAAACCATAAAATGAATCCAGTTATTCCTTAAGGTTAGAAATATTACAATTCCTATAAAATCATAAATTTGATAGGAATAGCATTAAATGAAACATTGTGACAATTTCTTAAAAGATTTGAGTGGTTTTACAATTACTAAACATTTTTAATATATATAAAATTAGGATGAAATAGTTATTTGGATTTGTTTCTGAACTTGAAGTTCACACAATGAATAAAATTATCTACAAATATTACAATAATAGGCATATTTCATAGAACAAAGCAGGATTATTAGGGTCTCTTTAATTTTTTTAGTCAAAGGCTAATCTAAGCAATGGTGGTTCATATACTGTGAGGAAGCAATTTCTTAGACATATTTAATATATAGAAATTGTATGGTATAAAAATTCGAGTAATGGGAAAGGAAGTAAGAGATATTAAACAACTATTGTTTACCAGTCATTTAACACATAACATCCCACTTAATCATAACAATCCTCTAAAGCAGTGGTTCTCAACCTTCCTAAGGCTACGACCCTTGCATATAGTTCCTCATGTGATGGTGACCCCAACCATGAAATTTTGCTACTGTTATGCATCGTGATGTAGATATCTGCATTTTCTGAGGGTCTTAGTCGACCCATGTGAAAGGGTCGTTTGACCCCCAAAGGGGTCACGACCAACAGGTTGAGAACTGCTGCTCTAAAGGGAGGTTAAGGCTTGCATTTTTGCCGATGAGACTGAGGTTTAAAGAATTTATGCAACAGAGCTACTGAGTAGTAAAATAAATATGAACTTGAGTTTAATCCAAAGCCCCTATTTTCCCCCCTACACCCAAGTATCCCAAGTATTAGTAATTATAACCTTTATTGATGTTAACAGTTAATATCTATTGAATGCCTTACATGCCAGGCACTATTCCAAATGCCTTACATAAATTGCCTTTCTTTCACCCAGCTAGTGTGGCTCAGTGGTTGAGAGTTGACCTATGAACCGGAAGATCAAGTTCCATTCTTGCTCAGGGGCCATGCTTTTGTTGCAGGCTCAATTCCTGGTGGGGACATGTAGGAGGCAGCCAATCGATGATTCTTGCTTATCATTGATGTTTTTCTCTCTCCTCCTTTCCTCTCTGAAATCAATAAAAAAATATATTTTCAAAATTGCCTTTTTTCCCACTCTATATTTATGTTTTTATGTTTTTTTTCCTTTAAAATTTTTTTTTTATATTTCAATTACAGTTTGCATTCAATATTATTTCGTGTCAATTTCAGGTGTATAGCAAAATGTATAGATAATCAAATAGTTTACAAAGTGATCCCCTAATATTGCAAGTGTCCACCGGGCACCATACACAGCTGTTACAATAAGTTGACTTTTAATTTTCACTACCTTGTAAGGTAGTTACTGTTAACCCTATTTTGCCAATAAGGAAACATAAGAACAGGGTGGTTAAGTAATTTGCTTAAGGTCCTACAGCTCCTAGATGGCTGAGCAGAATTGGAAACCAGGAAGCTTGAATATAAAGCCCATGCTCTTAACTATTTTACTACCACAAGCACATATGGAAGTCAGGTGTTACAGAAGTCATTTTTTTTTTTAATATATTTTATTGATTTTTTCAGAGAGGAAGGGAGAGGGATAGAAAGTCAGAAACATCGATGAGAGAGAGACATGGATCAGCCTCCTCCTGCACAACCCTCACTGGGGATGCGCCCGCAACCAATGTACATGCCCTTGACCGGAATCGAACCTGGGACCCTTCAGTCTGCAGGCCGACGCTCTATCCACTGAGCCAAACCGGTTTCGGCACAGAAGTCATTTTCTTATGTCAATTAATTTCACAGCAATCTGACAGTTTTTACCCCATCTTCCTAGTTAATAAAAGGGTAATATGCAAATTAACCATCACTCTGTCACAAAGATACCAGCACCCATAGTGGTTGGGGCACTGGATGTCACTGCAGGCGGGCTGAGGGGACTCCCGCCCCATGCACGAATTTCATGCATCACGCCTATAGTTTATAGATAAAAGGCCTGAATAGGGTAAAAATCCCAATCCACGTTTGGGGATTAGCATTTTGAACTAAAGCTAAACTGCCATCAAAATAAGGTCATCTATAGCTTGAGTCCAAAGTGCAGTATAAAAGTAAACATTATCTTCCCCCAACACTCCCACTATAAGCTTACTTTATGGTACTATAAATGGTCAGGTGTCTACTGGTAGCAGTGTGAACTGATATATCTTTGGAATACAATTTAAAGATATTCAAAGTGTAACAAGTAATTCCATTTATAGAAATATATGGTCAAGAAGTAATTTGAATCTTAGGAAAAAAAATCGTGATGCAGTTACCTGATATACTATTATCCATAATGGCAAAATAACAGCACATTATATGATAATAAGTTTTCAATAGTGGAAAAATTCTAAGAAAACAAACACAAAAAGAAAAAATAGTGGGAAAATCCTTACATTAAGGGAAAAATAAATAGAAACTTCTAACTACAGTTATGTCCCAACTATTTAAATAAATATATGCATGAAAATGTTGAGAGAATATTCTGAAATATTAAATATGTTAATTTCAAGGTGTTGAATTCTGTATTTTCTATCCTTTTCTATTATTTTGTATTTAAAAATAGCTTGTGCCCTAACTGGTTTACTGAAGGGTCCCCAATTGGATTCTGATCAAGGATAGATGCCTGGGTTACAGGCTTGATCCCCATTATGGAATATGCAGGAAACAGCCGATCAATGATTTTCTCTTATTATTGATGTTTTTATTTCTCATCCTCTCCCTCTCTGAAATAAGTTTAAAAAATATATTAAAAATAAATATATAGGCTTGACTGGTTTGGCTCGGTGAATAGAGCTTTGGTCTGTGGACTGAGGGGTCCCAGGTTCGATTCTGGTCAAAGGCATGTACCTTGGTTGCAGGCACATCCCTAGTAGGGGATGAGCAGGAGGCAGCTGGTAGATGTTTCTCTCATCAATGTTTCTAATTCTTTATCCCTCTCCCTTCCTTTCTGTAAAAAATCAATTAAAATGTATTTTTTAAAAATAAATATATAAAGTAAAAATAGTAGGCTATTTTTGTTGTAGTTAATCCTCACCTGAGGACATTTTTCCCATTGCTTTTTCAAAGAGAGTGGAAGCGAGGAGAGGAAGAAAAAGGGAAAGAGAAAAACATCCATTTGAGAGAGCCACAACTGCTTGCCTCCTGCACACTCCCTGACTGGGGATGGGGAGTGAATGCACAACCCAAGTACAGTGGTACCTCGAGATATGAGTTTAATTCGTTCCGTAACCTTGCCCATATATCAAGTTGCTCGTATCTCAAAGCAAATTTCATCATTGAAATCAATTGAAATGCTGTAAATCCGTTCCAGCCCCCAAAATGCCACCCCAGTTGTTCTTGTTACATGTTTTTGAATAAGAAAAATGTATTTATAAATGACAAATATTGTATAAAAACATAATAAAAGAGAATGTAAAGGAATAAACTGGTTTTATAAAGTGTATTTACCTACTTGTTACACTCTTAATGCTACACTTTATCCTTAAACTGAATGTAACTTAACTAATCTTCACTGAACTTAATTGCTACTGGTCTTTGCATTTTTGGCCGATTTAAAAAAAAAACATGTCCAACGAGGTTTGCCTCTTCCTCCCTTTCAGAATGATTCTGAAATGGGTGAGGCAAGTTTCATTGCACAGCTCCGATGCACGACCAGTAGCAATCTTTTCGGGGTGTTTCTTTTCGACAAAGTGTGACACCCTCTCCCACATTCCTAAGATCTCCTTTATCTCACTTGTAGAGATCTCCTCCACCTCTGGCTCCTCCTCGAAACCAATTTCTTGGAGAACCTCCGCCTGTTGTAACTCCTCTGTAGTGAATTCCAGAGAGTGCTCCTCGAAGAGCTCATTCACGTCTCTCTCATCCACCTCCAGGCCCATGGATTTTCCCAGAGACACTATCTCCTCCTCCACCAGCACCTCGGTTTCGAATTCTTCGAAGGTCCTTTCGGCTACAGCCTCAGGCCACAGCTTCTTCCATGCAGAGGTCAAAGTCCTCGTTGGAACACCCAACCAGGCCTGATCAATAATTCTAGGCATATCACGATGTTAAAGTGGTTCTTCCAGAACTCTTGAAGGGTGAGGTTTGTGTTCTCTGTCACCTCAAAGCAGCGCCGGAACAGGTGCTTGATGTACAGGTTTTTAAAATTAGAAATCACCTCCTGATCCATGGGCTGCAGGATAGTCGTGTTGGGAGGTAGTAGACAACCTTTATAAACTTGAACTCTTTGAGGAGTTCATCTTCGAGGTTTGGTGGGTGAGCAGGAGCATTGTCGAGGACGAGGAGGGCTTGTGTGGTTAGGTTGTTTTCCTGTAGATATTTCTTAACAAAAGGGCTGAAAACCAGGTTTACCCACTCCACAAAGAACTGCCTGGTGACCCATGCCTTCGGGTTTGCCCTCCACATAACTTGCAGTTTATCTTTTAAAATCTTATGTGACTTAAAGACTCTGGGGTTTTCCAAATGGTATATGAGCAGAGGCTTGATCTTGCAGTCGCCACTCGCATTGGCACACAGTGCAAGAGTTAGCCTATCCTTCATGGGTTTGTGGCCTGGCATCGCCTTCTCCTCTGCTGTTATATAAGTTCTATTCAGCATCTTCTTCCAGAAAAGCCCTGTCTCGTCACAGTTGAAGACTTGCTGGGGGATATATCCTTTGGCTTCTATCAGTTTGGAAAAAGTTTTGAGGTAATCCTCAGTTGCCTTCACATCCGAACTTGCTGCCTCACCATGCCTGACAATGGAGTGAATGCCGGACCTTTTTCTGAAGTTATGAAACCAGCCTCTACTGGCTTTAAATGGGTCTTTCGATGCTTCGTCCGTGGAAATGCGCGGGGTCTGCTCCAGCAAATCACTGTAAATCACTTGTGCCTTCTTGCATATGATGCTCTGTGTTAATGTATCTCCTTTAAGCTGCTTCTCCATCACCCACACCATCAGTAGATTCTCCATCTTTTCATGAAGAGAGCTACGGAGCTTAGAAATTATTGTAATGCCCTTAGCTGGCATTATACCCTTTACTGACTCCTTCTGTTTAAGCACAGTGCATATCATTGAAGTACTACGCCCGTACTGCCTCGCCAAGTCAGCCACTTGCACACCTTGCTCATATTTTTCTATGATTTCACACTTTAATTCAATAGACATCATCCTCTTCTGAGCACTGACCTTTCCACTTGTTTTCTTCGGACCCATGGTTATAAAAAGAAGTGTGATAAAGTATGTAAATGCACAAAAGATGTTTCGACAACGAGGTAAACAAGCACACTGACTGAGGTGTGGGAAACTATGAGAAGCTCGAGTCGCGGTAAACTGTTGGGTCTTGTGCAGCCGGCCAATCCGCGCGATTACTTGTACCTCAAAAGTTGCTTGTATTTCAAAGCAAAAAATCACTTGCTCGATGGCTCGTATCTCAAAAATCAAGTATGTTAGGGCACTCATATCTCAACGTACAACTGTATGTGTTTTCTGATAGTCTTAGGTGACCCCTGTGAAAGGGTTGTTCGACCCCTAAAGGGGTTGTGACCCACAGATTGAGAACCGTTGAGGTAGAGGGAAAGATAGAAAGAGGGAAAAATACTGATGTGAGAGAAATACATAAACTGGTTGCCTCCTGCATTTGCTCTGACCAGGGCTAAGGACGTGTCCTACAAGCGAGGTATGTACCCTTGACTGGAATTGAACCCAGGACCCTTCAATCCTTAGGCCAACACTCTATATACTGAGCTAAACCAGCTAGGGAAAAAAAATTTAAAACTACAAAATGGAATGACTACATATCCTATCTAATAGAAGAATAATATGCAAATTGACCATACCTCCACTACACCACAAGCCATGCCCACCAGCCAATCAGGAGCAAGTATGCAAATTAACCCAACCAAGATGGCGTCAGCCACAGCAAGAGCAGGAGGCATGTGTTGCCCCCGGCAATGGAGAAAGCCAAGCTTTCCACCTTCCCTGGTAGGCAGGCCTCTGCTCAAGGTTACCAAGTTTCAATTATAGAAGATAAATAAATCCCAACAGAAATAGGGGCAGTTACGGAGCTGGAGAGAGCAGGAGGCTTGAGTTGCCCCCAGCAATGGAGGAAGCCAAGCTTTCCACCTGCCCTGGTGGACTCAGGCCTCTGCTCAAGGATACAAAGTTTCAATTTATAGAAGATAGATAAATCCCAACAAAAACAGCTGGGGCCACAGAGCAAGCAGGAGGCTTGGCTCCAATCAAGATTACAAAGTTTCAATTATAGAAGATAAATAAATCCCAGCTATTAGGGCATCCACTTGGGTCGCCAGGAGGCATGGAAGGCCTGCAAACCACCATGGGACCCTCACCCAGGCTGCTCACGCCCCAAGGGAACCTCTACTCTGACCCGGGACACCCTTCAAAGCAAACCAGCTGACCTCACCCATGCACCAGGCTTCTATCCTATCAAATCAAAGGATAATATGAAAATTGACCATCACTCCAACATACAAGATGGCTGCCCCTATGTGGACACAAGATGGCCAGCAGGGGAGGGGAAATGGGAAGGACCAGGTCTGCAAGGGAGGGCAGTGGGTGACCAGGCCAGCAGGGGAGGGCAGTTGAGGGAAATCAAGCCTGCAGGGGAAGGCAGTTAGGGGTGACCAGGCCAGCAGAGGAAATGTTGGGGGGCAGAGGGAAATCCAGGCCTGCAGGAGAGAGCAGTTGGGGGAGGGAAGTACCATGTCTGCAGGCAGAGAAGGGCAGTCAGGGGCAAATAGGCTGGCAGGGGAGTGATTAGGGGGTGATCAGGCTGGCAGGCAGAAGCGGTTAGGTGCAATCAGGAAGGCAGGCAGTTGAGCATTTGGGAACCAGCAGTCCAGGATTGTGAGAGGGATCCCATATTGGAGAGGGTGAAGACTGGGCTGAGACACATATGTTCCTGTGCACAAATTTCATGCACCAGGCCTCTAGTATCCTATATAATTAAAAGCCTAATATGCTAAGTGTCCAGTCGTCTGTTCAACTAAAGAGTAATATGCTATTGATATGCTGAGGCTGCTCAATCGCTCACTATGATGTGTACTGGTCACCAGGGGCCAGTCAACCAGTGGCTATGATGTCCACTGATCACCAGGGGACAGTCAGTCAACTGGTCAACCAGTCACTATAACGTGTACTGACTACCAGGAGGGCAGATGCTCCAACTGGTAGCTTAGCTTGTTGCTGGAGTCCAGCTAATCAAGGTAGTCTGAACATGCCCTGGAGTCCTTCCACAGTCCTTCCCCAGCCCCGATTGTGCTCTGGTGGGATTCCTTGGCCTGGACTGCACTCTCTTGCAATCTGGGACCCCACAGGATATATCGGAGAGCTGGTTTTGGCCTGATCCTGCAGGTCAGGCCAAGGGAACTCACTGGAGCATAAATTTGTGTACCAGGCCTCTAGTTTATTATGTGAGAATATCTAAATTGCATATTTGAAAGGCAAGGTCTCATTAGCAAACAAAAACCACATTTAATTAAATCTTAATGTAATTCTATTGTTTTTTTATTTGTTGTTACAAGGGCATGTTGTGTTATCTATAGTAGAGGTCCTAGAATAATAATTCAAACATACATTTGGTGGTTATGATTCAATCTTAACAGTGAAGGTGGCCATCTGCCCACTGATAGCCTCCATTTCATTGTTTCACAAAGTGTCTTTTATGGATCACTCATTCCTTGGCATTGCTAACACTGTTAGAAGAAAAGGAGTCTAATGTAATTAAATTTAAAAAACATGATGTCAAAGTTAAGCATACCTCATTCTGTAAGACTTCTCAAAGCTGTTATTAGCAAATAATATATACTGTGAGTCCTACAGTAGGAGATGCATGTATAGGTTTTATGATGTCAGAAAAACAATCATGAACTTTTGGGATTTACAGAACACACTTTGAGAAATGCTGCTCTAGTTATTTAATCTGATTCTGGGTTTCATTGCAAGAATCTGGTTGGTTCATAGTGAGAAGACACATCAATTCTTTGGCTATTCTGGAGAGTTATATGCTTAAATGAAGCGGGAAAGAGTAGTTTTATAGACAATCAGCAGCAACTTGTGGCTGAAGAGTATTTTTATAGAAATAGTAAATCTGAAGCCCAGACACGGGAAGACTGAATGTTATGAACAATGCCCAGCAGAAATATAATGAGAGCTACAAATGTAATTGTAAGCTGTTTAGTTCCATATTAAACCAATAAACATATTTCAACATGTAGTCAATATAAAACATACTGAGCTTTTTGCATCCTTTTAAAGAAATCATACTAAGCCTTCCCCAGGCCAGTACTCTAATCACTGAGAAAACCCAGTCAAGGCCCAAATGTTATTCTAGTAAGTTTTCTAAAGTAATATTTTGCAAACCATACCATGCTCAAGAATCTTTAGAAAGTCTATCAGTCTGGAATTACACTTTCCCATTCAGTAGTCACTAGACATGAAAAGAGAAAGCAGACAGTAGGAATCAGCAAAGTACTGGTCCAAAGGTTATGGAATCCACGTGTTAGGAAGACAATTAAAGCACATAATTGGGTTCAGGCTGGCCAGCTAAATGAAATGAAATGAAAAGAGTTTCTGCCCTAGTTGGTTTTGCTCAAGTGATAGAGTTGGCCTGTGGACTGAAGGGTCCTGGGTTCAATTCCAGTATATGCTTGGGTTGCAGGCTCGATCTCCAAGAGAGGGCATGCAAGAGGCAGCTAATCAATGATTCTCATCATTGATGTCTCTCTGTTTTTCTCCCTCTCTGAAATCAATAAAAATATATTAAGAAAAGATTACAGTGGTACCTCGAGATACGAATTTAATTCGTTCCGTAACCTTGCTCATACATCAAGTTGCTCGTATCTCAAAGCAAATTTCCCCACTGAAGTCAATTGAAATGCCTTTAATCCGTTCCAGCCCCCAAAATGCCACCCCAGTTGTTCTTGTTACATGTTTTTGAATAAGAAAAATGTATTTATAAATGACAAATATTGTATAAAAACATGATAAAAGAAAATGTAAAGGAATAAACTGGTTTTATAAAGTGTATTTACTTACTCGTTACACTCTTAATGCTACACTTTATCCTTAAACTGAATATAACTTAACTAATCTTCACTGAACTTAATAGCTACTGGTCTTTGCATTTTTGGCCGATTTAAAAAAAAAAACATGTCCAACGAGGTTTGCCTCTTCCTCCCTTTCAGAATGTTTCTGAAATGGGTGAGGCAAGTTTCATTGAACAGCTCCGATGCACGACCAGTAGCAACTTTTTCGGGGTGTTTCTTTTCTACAAAGTGTGACACCCCTCTCCCACATTCCTAAGATCTCCTTTATATCACTTGTAGAGATCTCCTCCACCTCTGGCTCCTCCTTGAAACCAATTTCTTGGAGAACCTCCGCATGTTGGTACTCTTGTAACTCCTCCATGGTGAGTTCCAGAGAGTGCTCCTCGAAGAGCTCATTCACGTCTCTCTCATCCACCTCCAGGACCATGGATTTTCCCAGAGACACTATCTCCTCCTCCACTGGCACCTCAGGTTCGAATCCTTCAAAGGTCCTTTCAGCCACTCGCACACCTTGCTCATATTTTTCTATGATTTCACGCTTTATTTCAATAGACATCATCCTCTTCTGAGCACTGACCTTTCCACTCGCTTTCTTCGGACCCATGGTTATAAAAAGAAGTGTGATAAAGTATGTAAATGCACAAAAGATGCTTCAACAACGAGGTAAACAAGCACACTGACTGAGGCGTGGGAAACTATGAGACGCTCAAGTCGTGGTAAACTGGTGGGTCGTGTGCAGCCGGCTGATCCGCACGATTACTTGTACCTCAAATGTTGCTCGTATTTCAAAGCAAAAAAAATCGCTCAATCGACAGCTTGTATCTTAAAAATCTCTTGTTAGGACATTCGTATCTCAAGGTGCCACTGTCCTAAGAGGAACATGATCACAGAACCCTGAAGGCTAAAATGCAAGATGAAAACTGGTGGGCATAGCTCAGTTTATATGACACAAAATTGTGGTCAAGAACAGCAGTCACTTCCATTTTATTTTTAGTTGTTCGGACATGACATTAACTCACAGATTCCAATAAAAAAAAGAGGTCTTAAATAAATAAAAGGATATAGTTTATGACCCTCACAGGATCTCTCTGGATTGTCTCCAGCCCTCAGTGCCTTTTATTTGTAAGTCTGTTTTAACCTTTTATGATACACTATCAGCTGCCTCATATTTCCTTTACTCTAATTTTCTGTAAGGTAAGTTACGTTGCCAAATGCTTTACAACTCTTTTAGTAATTATTATACCTCTATTTATCTTATTAGCTGCTCAATATTTGCTGACTAAAACATGTATTAAATAATATACTTGTGATAAACCTCAAAAATGCTTGATTGTGTGTACCTTTCCACAAACATTAATATTTCCTTTCAACCAACGGGAAAAGGTTATGCAAATAACCTAGCTTTAGTCATAAAACATTTATACTCTTATACCTGATCTTATTTATAGTTTCCACTAATATCCAAATGCTTCACCTTATCAGTAGGCTACATCTCTTTACAATAACTAATATTATTATTAGGTTATTATTACTGACACTAAGACTGCCAGGAATGAGTGAACTTAGTTATTATCTGAAGTGGCAAAATTATAACCAGTTTCGCTCTACTGAGGCTGTTCTTAAAGCTGTCCTTAGCTCCATGAAGGCTGTCCATTTGCAGAAAAGATTTAATTTGGTTCTTCAAATCTTTGTCCAAAATATAAAACCTGGGTTGGTAAAGATTAGAAGATGAATTTATACCCTGCAGCCAGGCCTGGACTATTTCTATTACCAAGAACACTATGTACGTTTGAAAAGCTAAAAATAAACAAAATGAAGTTTCTTTCACTCAGCCCAACTTGGCTATAGAATGAGAATCTTAAAATAGCTTTGAAAGCTCAGAAGTTCTGGGCAGATATCGAGGCAATATAAAAAGAAAAGCTAGCCCTGGCCAGTGTGGCTCAGTTGGTAGGAGCATGATCCCATACCCAGAAAAGTCCTGGATTTGATTCCTGGTCAAGGCACATACCTATCTTTAAGGCCCATCTCCAGCCCCAAACAATTGAGGTTTCTCTTTCACATTGATGTCTCTCTTTCCCACTCCCTTTTCCTCTCTCTAAAAATCAAAGAAAACATTCGAAGATCAGGATTTAAAAAAAATAATAATAATAACCAAAGCTAGAGGGATAATCAAAGGAAAGGCTTCCTACCTGATTCTTAAGCTTCCCCATCTAGCCCCCCACAGCTTAGGGCTTTTTCTGATTCAGTATACCTAAGGGAAATACTCTACAAATTAGTGTAGAGTATTCAACTACATCTCATTATGAGAAATCAGGGCTGCAAAATAAATACTTTTCTCAAATTCACATGAGAACTAAATAAGAAAATATTATATACAAACCTCATCCAGAGTCTCTTCAGACTTGGTTTCTTTGGGTTTATCTTCATTAAGCTTCACATTTTTCACCTGCTCAGACACTTTATTTATACTTTCAGTACCCTTGAAACGCTGTAGGGAAAATAATGTTTATCAATCATATTCAGGATTGGCTAAAAGCTAAAAGCTAGATATTCAGCTTCAATTAAATGAACATCTACTTGCACCATGAATATAGGCTACACTACTTAAATATAAATAAGTAGAAACTGCCTAAGAACAAATAATCTTATGTTAAGCATTTTAATCAACACATGATTCTCAAACTCTCATCTCACAATATAAATTCAGAAAGAAGAATCATGACTTAGAGATATGAATATTATTCAAACAACTCCTTAATATTCTTTTCTGTAGGAGATGGTCATCTCATAGTGAATACATAGTGGGAAATATCTTAAAATTTGATTTTCTAAAGGCTCAGCATAAGTCTAACACACTTTAAGTTCATTAATGAAATGGGACTTTAGATTTGTAATTTTTCAGTGCCATTCTAATTTGTTAAAAGAAAAAAAAGGAATTTGTCATCTTAAACGACAAGAGAATTATTTTAAAAATCTGGTCCATTTCAAAATATCAAAACATCCTGTTAATCTGCAGACTAAATTTACTAGATTTTACAGCCAGTCTATTTATGGTTACAATTAAGAAAATTTGCAGGTGTAAAAATTTCAACATATTCTGCAAATAAATGCATTCAAATTTAATTTGGAAAATATTCAAAATAATATACTGGCAATCCCATCTAATAAAATAATATGCAAATCGACCATACCTCAGCTATACCCAGGCCACATCCACCAGCCAATCAGGAGCAAGTATGCAAATTAAACCAACAAAGATGGCTGCAACCACGGAGCAAACAGGAGGTTGGGTTTCCCCAGCTATGGAGGAAGCCAAGCTTCCTGCACACCCTGGCTGGTCTGGGCCTCTGCTCAAGGCTATAAAGTTTCAATTATAGAAGATAAATATATCCCAGATATCAGGGCCTCAGCTGGATCGCTGGGGGTGTGGCTGACCTGCAAACCACCACAAACCCCTAGCCCAGGCCACCCCACGCCCCAAGGGAACCCCCACCCTGATTCAGGACACCCTTCAGGATAAACCAGCTGGCCCCCACCTGTGCCAGAATAATATGCGCTGAAACCGGTTTGGCTCAGTGGATAGAGCGTTGGCCTGCGGACTGAAATGTCCCAGGTTCGATTCTGGTGAAGGGCATGTACCTTGGTTGTGGGCACATCCCCAGTGGAGGGTATGCAGGAGGCAGCTGATTGATGTCTCTCTCTCATTGATGTTTCTAACTCTCTATCACTCTCCCTTCCTCTCTGTAAAAAAAAAAATCAGTAATTGAAAAAAGAATAATAGGCAAATTGAATGTCATTCTAACACACAAGATGTCTGCCCCCATGTGGACACAAGATGGCCAGCAGGGGAGGGCAGTTGGGAGAAACCAGGCCTGCAAGGGAGGGCAGCTGGGGGTGACCAGGCCTGCAGGGGAAGGTATTTAGGGGTGACCAGGCCAGCAGGGGAACAGTTAGGCATCAATTAAGCTGGCAGGGGGTGGTTAGGGGTGATAAGGCTGGCAGGCAGAAGTAGTTAGGGGCTACCAGGAAAGCAGGCAGGAAGGCAGGCAAGCCATTGGGAGCCAGCAGTCCTGAATTGTGAGAGGGATCCCAGATTGGAGAGGGAGCAGGCTGGGCTGAGGGACATCCCTCCCCCGCTACCCACCCCCCGCCCCCCAGTGCACGAATTTTGTGCACCGGGCTTCTAGGAAAATAGAACACTCACTTTACTTTCAAAAAGATGGTTATAGGCTGTAACCAAATGGTCCTTGTTAGCTGTCTTGGCCACATTTTTAATGTTTCCTAATAACTTATGTTCTGCAAGAAACTATAAAGAAAAAAGCTGGTTAGTCAAAACAATTTTCCTCATATAAGGAGGGTCTAAAATTACAGCATGATCTTTATATTAGTCATTGTTTTCAATAGTACTAATACTGATAGAAAAAATGAAATATTGTAATACATAACAACAAAATTTAAATAAGATTGAAAAAACATATTGAGTATTTGTAAGATTTACAAGCCTAGTACTTTAATATTATACAGGGGTCACACTGTGAGTTCTGTATTAGAGCTCACAGAAAAGCACATTTATACAGCAAGCACACTTTAGTAACAAGGCAAAGCTGCTCCTAGCACAATGGGGGCTTCCAGTCATATTAGACACAGCAATCTCCCCATATCTGTAACCCATTCTTGGCAGACTGAGAAACACTGCTACACAATGTTAGCTATACAGTGGTTACATTTATGGGCTGTGGAGTTAGACCATCCGGGTTAAAATCCTAGCTGCTTTTAGACAAGGGAGTAAGCTTTCCTAAAAACTCATATCATAGTGGAAGATTAATGTCAGAGGGTTGTTGAAAGGATAATCCACAATAGAATTAACTTTCTCTCAAATATAAGACTAAATTGGTAAATGGACACCAAAATACTACTGAAATATGAAGTCATCAAAATTATTTAACTTCATGCCGAAACCGGTTTGGCTCATGGTTAGAGTATCGGCCTGCGGACTGAAAGGTCCCCGGGTTTGATTCCGATCAAGGGCATGTATCCTGGTTGCGGGCACATCCCCAGTAGGGGGCGTGCAGGAGGCGGCTGATTGATGTCTCTCTCTCATTGATGTTTCTGACTTTCTATCCCTCTCCCTTCCTGTCTGAAAAATCAATAAAATATATATATTAAAAAAAAAATTTTTTTAATTATTTAACTTCAATTCAAAATCATGTGACATCGGGATTTTCATGATTCCTTTTCTGTCTTGTGGTCCTTGCTTGATTCCTCATTCTTACTTTTTCAGCTGTTCTCTGAAAAAAAGAAAGACCTGACTCTTTGAACCTTTTGAATAAAGCAATTTTCTACCACTCATAGAGAAATGTTCTAAATGAAAAAGGCTGATGGGGAAAGGCTACTTTAATTAAACAGAAGCAATCAGTTGCTTTAGCACTCTTGTGATTTCTTTAGAAAATGTTCCAAATATCCAACATATAAGTATCTCTTTGGTATCTTATTATCAATAAACTGGTAAATATCAAGTACAGGTTTAAGTATGTGAGTGAACATTGGAGAATATGTACTTAAAAGAACGTTATAAAATTAACCCCAAGTCTCTTAAAATTAGCTAGTTTTACATTAGATACCAAATTGGGATGATCTGTTTACCAGAATTTGATGAAGTACAGTATTGAGGGATAATATATTAATAAATGATATGCCTACTCTATTCTAGTTGAAGTATGAATTGGTTTAAAATAATTCCACTAAAATGGTAAAATGGTATGCCTGGACCATGGTCTTTCTTTAGCTCTTGCTGTAAATGAACAAATATTTACTGATGTCAAGATGCTTGTTCAGGAGCATGGAGATGAAAGATGGGGAATAATCCTACTCCCCTCAAAGTAAAAATCTACAATCTTCTTAAAGAACCCAGGAACAATATTTCTAAATGCTAGCTTAGAAGTTAATAAGAAAGTTGTAGAGAAAACAAATAGACTTCTATCTGATAGTGGGCGATGCCATGGGCATAACAAATTGTATAGTCGTTCAACAATTTAAGATGTATGAATGGTCTTAATTTCTGAAGGAAAAAAAGTCTGAATGACTTGAGACAAGGCATGGTTAAGATGGAGACTAAGAGCAACCAAGATGGCGGATAATTAAATGAACATCTACTTTCCAGAATCACAGGAAAGCTGGCTGAGTGGAAGTTCTACAACTAGAAGGAAAGAGAGGGGCTCACAGAGACCCAGAGGAGCTGTAAAAAGCTGAGGTACAGAGACACGCGCTGAGAGAGCATGCCCGAGCACCTGGCTGGCTTCCTCTGACGGGAGGGAAAGGGAGACCCCCAACGGCATTGAACCCCTTATCCTACGACACTAAACCCCAGATCCAGCTGAAACTCATACGGGGGGAGTTTGGACTGTGAAAAGGGAGAAGTGCACGGAAATTTAGGGGAGTCGCAAAAGATAGGTGGTCTGGTCACGGTCGCGCGCGCATGCGCATTACACACTACACACACAGACACAGACACACACACACACACACACACACACACACACACACACGGCGCCGCATGGAGGACAGATTGCTGATTGTGCCGCTGGCTTTCGCGACTGGGCGGGAGACAGACCCTCCCAACTGTGCCACTTCTGAGTCCACTGGAGATCTAGACTCGTGTGGTCCTGGGGCGCAGGGGAGGTGGAAAGGCAGCGGTCTAGAGGCATTGCGGGTGCGCTCGCACAAGGACCGCTCCAGCCATTACCCAGTCACGTGAGACTCCGGGGCCGTGGAGGGCGGGGCCGACTGGAAGGCAAGGCGGTCCCTTAAGCCCTGCGACTCCACCCATCCCAAGCTCAACAGAGGCTTCTGTGGTTTTGCAAGTACAGAAGTTTCCCCGACATAGTGAAAATGCCAAGACAAGGGAAGGGATCAAAAATAAAAGAAATGGAGGGAAAAAAACGACTGGATATAGAGTTCAAAACCATGCTTATAAGGTCTCTCAAGAATATGGAAGAAAAGGTGGATAAATTTTGCGAAAGCCGACTAGAGATACAAAAGAGCCAACTAGAGATGCTAGAGATGAGGCATAAATTTAGCGAGTCCCAAGAGGAGATGAAAAAGGACCAACTAGAGACACTGACTGAAATACAAAATATACAGAGTCCTAACAGCAGACTAGAGAAAGGCAAGAATCAAGTAAAAAATTTGAAATATAAAGAATCAGAAAACACTCAACTGGAAAAGCAAGAAGAGAAAAGAATCCAAAAATGTGAATATAATGTAAGGAGACTCTGGGACAGCTTCAAGCGTACCAACATCAGAATTGTGGGGGTGCCAGAGGAAGAGAGAGAGCAAGATACTGAAAACCTATTTAAAGAAATAATGACTGAAAACTTCC
>PVJN01004816.1:0-12479 GCA_004026805.1 Lasiurus borealis
ATTTGCCCCCGTTACAAATCCTGTCATGCAAATTGAGTCATTTGTGTTGTTTGATATGGAAAGATCCGCTATGAAATGAAAGATTAGCTCACAGATGAGGCACCGGAGACCGCTGCCCCCGTGCACTGTGCAACTGATTACAGGGATGAGAGCGTCCATTTCGACGTCGCCGGTAGCATTTAGGAAAGGAGATTAAATGAACGTGACTCCGGGTCTGCCCGCCCGGACATATTCAAAGCGCGTGTTCCTGTTTTCCTAGCGGTTATCCTTGGGCCACGCCACACAGGTGCTCGGAAGGCTGTGTCCACCCGTCCAGCTGTTTTAAAATGTTTCCCGCAGCGTGGGATTGTGTGTGTGTGTGTGTGTGCTCACGGGTGAAGCGCCTCTTCTACACAGGTGATCGGTGTTGACTGACTAACGGGCCGCTTGGCAAACCAGGTGGGGACTCCAGTGGCCCCCAGCAAAGCATAATTTAATTTGGGCCTTTTATTCCCATCCACCTTCTATACTACATGCTGGACGGCCATCCTCGCAGGTTTTTGGCCTAATTGCCTATAAAAATGGAAAAGGTAGTATCTGGTGAAACTTAATGCGGAGTTTTCTCAACATGGTTCACTAAAACTAAATCTTGTAAATGAGATGATAATGCGAACATCAGTGCTACACCATGGCTTTAGCAACTAGAATCTTGTAATCCCATCATCACCGAGGTTAGCTTGGCTGAGTATCTCTGGCCCTGAAAAGAGCAAAGTAAATGGGAACAGGACATGGGGCGGAGAAACTAGATTTAATATAAAAGACTTTATTCTACAAGTATCTCCCAGAATATACTAGTTTGGGCCTCGTTTCTCTTCAAAAATCTTCTCTGATCTATATAACAAGAAGTTCAGCTGAGACCGGTTTGGCTCAGTGGATAGAGGGTTGGCTTGCGGACTGAAAGATCCCGGGTTTGATTCCAGTCGGGGCATGTACCTTGCTTGCAGGCACATCTCCACAGTGGGGTGTGCAGGAGGCGGCTGATTGATGTCTCTCTCTCTCATCGATGTTTCTGACTTTCTATCTCTCTCCCTTCCTCTCTGTAAAAAATCAATAAAATATATTTTTTAAAAAAGAAAGAAAAAAAAAAGAAGTTCACCATTTTTAGAACTAATCAGACATGGCTGATAAACAGAACATCTACCTAGCCAGGAATGTTGTCCAGCGAGTTGAAACTAAGCATTAAGAATCATTGACAAGATGGGTGCTAGACTTACCAGGCCGATCGCTTTGTAGGTTTAATGTCTAATCACTGTGTTGTACACCTAAAATAATATAATATTGTATGACAACTGTGATTGAAAAATTAAAAAAAAGTTAAAAACGAAGAATGGCTACAGGAAAAATTATAAACAGTAATCCCATGGGCATAGAGAAGCTTTAAAAATAATTTGCTTTGCTGTACAGAATAGTCACTTAACACTTTTATATTCAAAGGCCTTTCTCCCATAATACTTCAGCCAAAACCGATCAAGCTTGTAGTTTTTTGAGACCACTTTAGGGCATTTAAAGAAAGTGCCACTTTCCTCTATATTCTGGTAGTTTTGTGAATGTCACTTCTGAGGAATTACTTTAAGTTAAACTAGATCTTTAGGGGTAAGAGCATAGCTATATATATGCAAAGTTTTTAAAAACTAAATTTTAAAACGTTAGCTATATTTAGCGTGTGACCTCATTGGTATATAAAAAAAAGTCATACAGTTAAAGTAGGAATTAAGGGTTACAAAGTTACCAGGCATAATTTTGCCTCCTTGAAAATTAACAAGTAAATGTAACACAATCAAGAGGCCCAAACCAAATATAACCAACACCAGTTGTCCTTACCTTGGAAGAGTTCTTATTTATTAATCTATAGCTCCCATACTATTCATTTTTATAGATAGTTTGGAAAAAAAGTGACAAAATATGATTATAGACTTGCCATTAAATGAAAGGTCAAGTGCAGTACAGGCTGTGAAGTGTGTAGGAGCTCTGCATCTGAGGCACCAGATAAATATTCCATGTAATTCAGAGGCTGTCATGGAAGCTATCTTTGATTGAATACTAATGTAAATAGTCATTTAAAATCCCTTTCAAATGATCATAACACAAGTTAGAGTGGCCTCCAGCAGCTTCATCCATGTCCCTTCTCTTGGAACATTTAAAATATGTATTTTTTTGTCTTTTAAATGAGCCACACACCTCTATTTTGATTAATTTTGATCAAATTTGGAGATTCTGTTTTCCTGGTAGCTAGGTGGAGAATTAGGCACTTAGGTATCACTGAAAGGAATTTTAATGAATAAATAACATATAGATTTTTCTTGGCAACCCCCAGGGGAAAATTAATCCATAATAGAATTAAAGGATTGGAGACAATTTTCACAGTCTCTCATACTTACCTCGCCAAGGTATAGGAAAAGGTCCACAGAGATTTCATTTCCCTTTATTCATGAAATACCAAGGTGTATTTTTAGTAACAGGAATTTGTATAAATTTATAAAAATATAGAAGAGAGGATCTTAAAAAATGGATAAGGGAAAATATATTATTTTACTTAATTTTTTCACACCCACCCAGGAATGTCGGCATTGATTCCATTTCATAGTTGTATCCATTTTTATAAACCAGTGATAATAAGGTTGTCTTGTACTTCACAGAAGGCTTCTGAGGGTCGTAAAAAGGATTGATGGGTAAGGGCTTTGTGAACTTGAAAGTGCTGTGTGAACATGAGGGATCATTGTTGACTACACATAAACGTGTTGGTAAGCAGGTCTTTCTCTCTGCCCGTTACCCTCAGATGTTACTACTCAGAAAAGAAAGAAAAGTAGAAGCATTTGCCTCCCTGAGGCTAGAGTCCCAAGACCTCACATTGGTTAGTGTATCCGGTGCTTTTTTAATTGAGTGTCACATAGAACAGAAAGATAATCTATTAACTCAGCAGAGATGAGATGACGTGGGCAGGGCCATGCTGGAGGTATGTACCAGCTACTGCAGAAACATAGATGAATAGATAGTTTCCCTAAAAGTGTGATGCTTGGATCTTAAAAGACAAAGAAGGTTGGCCATTTGTAGACACAGAAAAAGGATGTAAAGGAGCAGTAAAGTGCTGGCATGGAGACCTAGAAGGGTTTGCAATGCTGGGGGAAACTCCAAGTTGACAGATTCAGTGTCAGCATCAGGAGCAGGTGGGAGAAGCTGGAAGAAAGAAGGCAATCTGGACCTGGGAAGGTAATCAGGACTCAGATAATGGAGGTGCTTGGTGCTCTACCAAGGAGACATAGATCTGATTTGTTAGGTCAAATCACAGTTAGAAAGATTTGTGGCAAGGACAGCATTTAGGTGACATTGGTACTCATCAAACGGGAGATGTTGAGGGCCTGAACCAAGACACAGATTGACTAAGACTCTGGGTTTTGCTCCTCTTCCCAAGCTGAATTCTATCACCCGGTTTGCCATACCTTTTCAAAGTCTTAAAAGCCCTGACTGGTTTGGCTCAGTGGATAGAGTGTTGACCTGCGGACTCAGGGTCCCATGTTTCTAACGCTCTCTCCCTCTCCCTTTCTGTAAAAACATCAATAAAATATATTTGTTTAAAAATGTACTTTTCCTTTGACTGAGTAATTTCACATCTTGGACTTTAACAGGAAAGTTCTCAATGGTAGGTGTATAAAAATTTAATATTACTCTAAAATTTAGAAATAACTTAATTATCCAAAAATAGAAAATTAATTAAGTAAATTTTGCTATAATATTCAATGACATTTGTTAAAATGATCACACAACTGGATTTGACTATTAAATCACAATTCCCAAAGAGTAATTTGCAAAGATTCTCAAGCCAGCTTTCTTCTCAGCAGCTCCAGTACAGTGGTACCTCGAGATACGAGTGCCCTAACATACGAGATTTTTGAGATACGAGCTGTCGAGTGAGCTATTTTTGCTTTGAAATACGAGCAACATTTGAAATAGGAGTAATCACGCAGATCGGCCGGCTGCACATGACCCACCAGTTTACTGCAACTAGAGCGTCTCATAGTTTCCCACGCCTCAAGGTTACGGAACGAATTAAACTCGTATCTCGAGGTACTACTGTACTTTTTTCTATCCCCGCTTGATTTTTCACCATGTTGAGCAGGTCCTTCGTGTTAGGATACTGGCATTGGCCTGATGACATCTGTTGCCATCTTAACTTTCCTACCGCCGTGTTCTCAATAGACTGCCTCGCTGGGGAGATTTTCTTTAAAAGGACTAAACACTAATCTGCCAGGCTTGGGGCATGTTGGGTCTTTTCTTCCACGTGTTAATTAATGTACGTAAAGGCGAGAGCTTTCATTTTGTCTCTGCAGCTGACCACCTTAGACCTATGGTTATGGTCTATAGCCTAGTACTAGTATTTTCTAATACAGTGGTACCTCGAGATACAAGTGCCCTAACATACGAGATTTTTGAGATATGAGCCGTAGAGCGAGTGATTTTTGCTTTGAAATACGAGCAACATTTGAGATAGGAGTAATCACATGGATCGGCCGGCTGCACACGACCTACCAGTTTACCGTGACTCCAGCGTCTCATAGTTTCCCATGCCTCAAGGTTACGGAACGAATTAAACTCGTATCTCGAGATACCATGTACATTTAATCAGTCATTGAATTGAGATGCAACACCAAAGCTAAGCTACAGTTCTCATTCATTATTCTTTGATTCACTCAACAAATCTCATTGAAGAATATTCTAGGCACAGGACATAGGATGGTGAGGTGCGGAAGGAGCTGTGTCGGTATTTATGGCCTGGATGCTGTTCTTTAGTTTGTATTCTTTTTTTCTTTTAATATATCTTATTGATTTTTTTTTTTTTTTTTTTTTTACAGAGAGGAAGGGAGAGGGATAGAGAGTTAGAAACATCGATGAGAGAGAAACATCGATCAGCTGCCTCTGCACACCCCCTACTGGAGATGTACCTGCAACCAAGGAATCAAACCTGGGACCTTTCAGTCCACAAGCTGATGCTTTATCCATGAGCCAAACCAGTTTGGGCAGAAGTTTGTATTCTTATTGTAAGGAAGTGAGAAGACATGGGAGAAGCCTGCCAGGAGAGAGATTTAGCTAAGAAAACAACAGCAGCCACACCATGAATAACAGCAAATAACATCTTTATAGATTATTTTACAGTGTATAGTTTATATTTCACATTAGATGCTCTCTTAAGGCAGGTATCACCAAATCCAAATACATCTTAAGCGTTCGAGAGGGCAGCAAAGCACCTTTGGCTAGGTGACCAGCCCAGGAAGTAGCACTTGGATAGGAATGTGAAGGGGTTAGGACGCCAGGAGGTAGGCAGGTATAAAGGCAGCTCTGTTTGGTGGGAATGATGTAAGCCAAAACATGGAACAGGGGGGCAAGTACTAGTCCAGTGAGGACCGGAAGTTGGACTGGAGCTCGGTTTGTAAAGAGGAGTGGCTGAGGGGCAGGAAGTGGGGGAAACCTGCCCATATCCAAGGCGAGGGGGATCAGACCTCATTTCTCCATGGAGGATTGCTAAAGAATTTGGGGCCATATTGAATTTGCCACAGTAAGTGGGAAAACGGGAAACAGACAATACCCGGAAGCACTTGCTCGTTAAGTGTCAGAGAGGACATATAGAGGGTGGGGACTAAGATCGCTAAAAGGTCTTCAGCCCGATTATCAGGGAGAAGAGGTGCTTTCTCATCACCTGCACTTGCCTTAGATCAGTGTCTGTTCAATGTGATGAATCTGTTGCTGATTTGCCCCTATCCCCCCTCTGCCCTGAGAGCAAGGATTGGAACAGAACTGTTTGCCTTGTATCCACAGCATCCAATTTAGGTCCATGTAATAGGCATTCAAAAAAATATTAGTTGAACAAATGCACGAGTGAGTCATTATCAGAAATGGGTAAAGTGGGAGGAAAAGCTTCTGTGGAGAGAAAAGATAATATCTGATGTTAGATATATTACATTTTAAGGGGTCAAGGATATCTAGAAATTGCCAGACATGGTTGAAAATATGAAACTGGGATGGAGAAAGGTCCAAGTAATGACACAGATTTGCAAGTCACCTGTACGAAGCTGATCATTGTCAGACTATGAGTTCTTCAAGGGAGAGGTGTGGAAGGAGGTAAAGGACAGAGCTGTAGCTCAGAGCTTTTATTAGACGAATAGGAGACAGAACAGGCAGGCAGAGAATGCAGATGGTAGATTTTCACCAAGAGCAGAACACTTGTGAAAAGCCGTATTCATCACCTTGATTTTGGAATCTTGGTAGTTGATTCCTCTCCTCAAATTCGCTGTATGTGTTTTGAATCAGTGACATTTCATTCAATTCCTCCAACAATCCTTTGAGGTAGGAACCAACATCCCCATTTTCAGGTAGGAAAACTAAATCTTAGAGACCTGCCTCTAACCAAACAACTGAAGCTGTGGTTTGAACTCCCATCTACCTGGCCTCCAAGGCTCATGAGCTGAACCACCATGACCTCAAAGGGCGGGAAATAAACACTAGTCAACAGAAACCATGGAGACAGGAACCCCTAAGAGAGAGCTGCTTTTATTTGTTCAAGGGAGTTGATATGATGAAGTATAATTCAATCATCTTTCATAAAGAAAGGAGCATTAGCTAGAGAAAATCAAGCACGTAGTATGCCTCATTTGCTACAAAAAACAAGGTTTCGTGGGTAGTGAATAAAGATGAATTCTCCTGGTAAAGAGCTCTGTGTGGTAACAATTTCCAGATGCAGCGTATTATATAAACTAGTTTATATAAATACAGGGCATTAAAAGTCCATATTTCTCGTGTTTTGTTACTCGGTGCTTGCAGTTCTAAGTAGGTAACATTAAAAGGTGCATTTAGTGAAAAAGGCAGGCTAGCAATTCAGTAGCTGCAATGCCTTTTAGGCAAATGCACTTTTTTAAAAAGGACCTGCAGGTTTTTAAAGTGGCTCTATCTTCTCATATTGGCACGTTATTATATGCAGTTACTTTCTGCATGGAAGTCATATTGCTTCTGGCCCCCCTCCGACTCTGCATCAAATCTGAATTTTCTGTCTCCCCTTCCAACCCTGGGACCCTGCCTCCCTCTTTAAGGTAAGAGGTGGGAGAGAAACAGGGAGAAAGAAGATAAGAATCCGGCACCGAAGTCTCTGTCCAATCTCCCCTCCAGAATGTAAAGTGCAGCATAGGGGAAATATCAATAATATGGTAATAACTATGTATGGTGTCAGGGGGGTCCTAGGCTTATGGGGGAATCACTTTGTAAGTTATACGAATGTCTGGCCACCGTCCTGGACCGATATAATATTGAATGCCAACTGTAATTGAAAAAAACTCCTATAAATCTGTACCTCCGCTGGAAAAAAAAAAAAACGCTAAAAGAATATGGGAGGAGAGAAAATGTCCAATTCCATCTATGGCATCCCAAGAAGACCATCCAGAATTCTAAAATCACCAAAAGAGCACCAACTGGTTAGGTTTTTAAAAAAATAACACAGAAAGGAGAATGAAGGCCCAAAATCTCTGCATGCGCCCTTGAAACACCGTGACTTGCATTGTGTTTGTTTACTGTACCCCGGGCATCCCTCTGCCTTGGGACTTGGCAATGATCTGTCCAGAAACATAGACCGGGGAGAGGGGTGCTTTTCAGATGGGGTGACTCATTACAAATGAGAGCTGGTCCTGCCACCCCCAGCCTCCTGAGCGTTGCAGACGGGGCTGCGTGTGTCTGTGGGCTCTGACTGTGCACCAGCCCCAGACGGACACAATCCGGGTCTCCCATCCCTGCCCTCTGATCCTCAGAAGCTCTCACAGAGAGGTCCTTCCCGAAGACCAGGCCAAAAGTGACTCCATTCAGAAAGACGGATTCATCTCTGGAGAGAGGCTCTCTCGCTGTTTGGCAACCCCAGTCCTGTAGGTGCGGGGCTTCAGCTTTGCTGCGAGTCTCCAAGGAAACCACCGCTATTTGTGCCTCTCTCTCGAGCTCAGGCAGTAATTCTCACCTGCTTAGCACGACTGACAGCCGTGACAGCTTCGAGAGGCTGTCCTCTCCACCGCGAGAGATCCCGCGAATCGATTATTAATGAAGCGCTGCCATATTTTAAGTGACTCCGTCCTCGGAGGGAGTGTGTTTACATTTAATTATTGAAATGTGAACTGAGCAATGGCACGGTAGCACAAAAGTCAGCTATTATTCCCCCAAAACGGTTCAAAAATCAATCTTCATTCCAAAACCCATAATAAAAAAATAAAAAATAGCAATTTATGGAGGAAAACTAAAGACATCCTGTGTCAGAAAAGCTATCATTAGTTGTGCTAAAACTAATATGTACATATTTTTTTAAAGAGAGACGTGCATAATTATGCAAAAGAATTTTAAGTACTCAGTGAATGGAGGGCCCACAGAATTGTCACTATCATTGGTGGTTTGACATTTGGCCTGCTTCTGCCTGTCACACCAGCCGTGGAGGCAGCTGCTGTTAGAGATGTGTACGAACAGAAAGAAAAAAATTCTGCCAGAGCGACCCTGCTTCGAGTGTGATCAGCTGGTGCTGAACTAGTTTAGGCCTCTTCTGTCCTCAAAAATTTTTCTATAGAACTGCTTTTGAAATTCTGTGATGATGGAGGGGCACTGAGTTACAGGGTAGGAGAGTGGGGTGACAGTAAAACCTACTCTGTTGACAGTAGTGTCCTCCAAAACTTTAAAAAAATATATATTTTATTGATTTTTCACAGAGAGGAAGGGAGAGGGATAGAAAGTCAGAAACATTGATGAGAGAGAGACATTGATCAGCCGCCTCCTGCACACCCCACACTGGAGATGTGCTCCCAAGCAAGGCACATGCCCCCGACTGGAATCGAACCCGGGACCCTTCAGTTCACAGGCTGATGCTCTATCTACTGAGCCAAACCGGTCTTGGCCTCCAAAACTTCTTTATAAAGGGGATTGTGGCAGCAATCTGCCTGGGAGTTGGGTGGAGGGCTTGGAATAACAGTCACGTAACATTTTCCATGAAGGTGAAAAAACACCCATGTTCTTTATCAAAGAATGATGAGTCCTGTGGAAATGAAGTCTATCAGAAGCCCTTCAACCCACCCTTCGTCCTGGCAGAGGCCCTTTGTACTGGGTGCCTGTGTTTTAGGAGAATGGTGGGGCCATTGATGTCTCCAAAAAGGCGTGTGAGGGGATCAGATCTGTTTTCAAAACCTCGAAACTGAGCTGGAAGAGTCATTACAAGGATGAGAGGATAATAACTTGGACTCAGAGCGGGAGCAAAAAAACAAACATTGTAAGAATAACCACAGCTATCGATTACTATGAGAAGTCTTTTTGTTAATGCCTCATTTATTTACTCTAAATCTTCAGTCTCAAAAGTCTCCTGAGTGGATACTGATGAGCGGTCACGTTTGGAAACTCCTGGGCTCAAGGATGCTGACATGCTCCTGGTAGATATGAAATAACAAGATGTCCTGGAATGCATGGGTAAGATTTGGTTTGGACTTTGGTGGATTTCCTCAGGAGGAAATGTGTAGCTCTGTGAGACTGGGTGTGGGCCCACTTCGTGCAGTCATTGCTCGAGGAACACCTGCCCTGTCACCCTTACCTATGGTTCTCTCCTTACTTTCACCGTAAGGGGTAGACTTCTAGGTGAGTCTTTGTCATTCGTTATTTACATTGCAATCATTACACACCTGCATTCTTATGATCCAATGCGCATGTCACATCAGTGAAAAAATGTATTCTAATTCGAGTCTACATTAATTTTACAGGTTACTCTAGCACAGCATTTCTCAACCTTTTTTAACGCTGTGACCTTTTAATACAGTTCCTCATGTTGTGGTGACCCCCAATCATAAAATTATTTTCGTTGCTACTTCATAACTGTAATTTTGCTACTGTTATGAATCATAATGTAAATATCTTAGGCTCTACAGCAGTGGTTCTCAACTTGTGGGTCTCGACCCACAGGTTGAAAACTGCTAGCAAGGTCGCCTAAGACCATCGGAAAACACAGATATTTACATTATGCTAGACACTGAGGATGCTGATCAAAGAGTCAGTGTTTTTAAACCATTCGTCTCTAAGACTTGTTCAGTTCTCTTTAAGAAAAGTTTTTCATCCATTTCCAAAGTTTTGTTACATCCAATGCTTCTGTAAAATGCCCACCACTGAATGGTTATTAATTTATTGAAGCTTTTCTGGCAGTGTTTGCTTGGGCCTGCATATCTCTCTCTCTCTCTTTCTCTCTCTCTCTCATTTGCCCTGAGTTTCCATATTTTGGTCCCCACACTCCATTCCCTCCCTGACCCAGGATGGCCATTTGGCAGGAAATGTCACAATGACTGAGTTCTGAAAACAATGTCTCCATTGGGCTGACGCACTGATTCCACGGCACTTTGGCCTGTCTCCAAAGGACCAGCATCCTGGCCCCTCTGTTGCTACCTGTTCAACTACACTGTCATGAGGTGAACCAGAATTTCCCTCTTCCATTAGAATCCCATAGTCCTGCATTTCCCTTTCCTGCCCATCATTGGGAATCGGCTTGTTTGACATGCCCAGGCATCAGTGGTCCATAGATGGTCAATGGTTCTACCTGCCTCTCTTTCCTTACGATGGATGTTTCCTTCCGTTCCAGCCAGCAGGATCCAAGGCAGCAAGCTTGTTAAGTGATTAAAACGCGTTTTCTTTATTTGTGTGGCGCCAGATTTCCAGCTTCTTTATAAAAACTAGCTCAGTCATGTGGCAGGTTCAACCTGAGATTCCAGATGCAGGTCATTTTCTCCACCACAAATTATCTCAGGCTTACTCAGAGTTTGATCTGTAAAGCTGGCAGAATACTTTTTTTTTTTTTTTGCAACTTGCCCTATTGTTGTGGCTTGTAAAATGAAAAGATTTTTTTTAAAAGCTCCGTGCTTTATATTCTTCATAGGCAGGCAGACAATATAGCTTTCTTCATAAATTGAATATTTGCAGTAATGCTAAGGAAATTTTTCTGCCAGCGTTTTTCTGTGCCGGTGTTCAGAGCACCGGGTCAGATTTCCAAAAAGGACAGTATGTGAAACAACTATGTTTTTCAGTGTTTCTGGACCTTTCCCCTGATGTTTAGATTCTGAATCCTTTCCCTCATGTTTAGGTACTTATTTTTCTAATGTTAACATCCAATTCTATTTGTAATGATTGTATTTTTATACACGAAGAGAAAAACTGGTACTAAATGTATGTGTTTAAAAGAAAATGGTTAAGTCATAAATAGGATAATAATTTGATATTTATAAGTGCCAGCTTTATCTATTAATATGAACATTCTACAATTATCAGTGAACTGTTCTTTGAAATTTTAGAAAATGGCAAAAAGTGGCATTACTAAATTTTAAAATTAAAATTCAAGAGTGGAAAAATGCCTTTGCATAAATAATTGTTTAAATACATATTCCTTTGTATTGACAGAAGTACTGGAATTTGCCTTCACTCTAACTGAATATCCTGTTCAAATATTAAACTACTGAGCAATGAGGATTTATGCTAAAGACTCTTATACACAGTAGGCACTCAATTATTTATTGAGTGAATAAAATTGAGTGATAAAATTGGGTGATCAGTTGGAAAATACTTTGAGAGCGACACAGAGAAATTGGGTAAACATCAAGGGGGTGGTTTTACATTACCTATTTTATAGGAACTATGAAACTATTTATCAAAAATAACAATAATGCCCTAACCAGTTTGGTTCAGTAAATAGAGCATTGGCGTGTGGACTGAAAGGTCCCAGATTCGATTCTGTTCAACCACATGTACATTGGTTGCGGGCACATCCCCAGTAGGAGGTGTGCAGGAGGCGGCTAATCGATGTTTCTCTCTCATTGATGTTTCTAACTCTATCCCTCTCCCTTCCTCTCTGTAAAAAAGTAAAAAAAAAAATATTTTTAAAAATTACAATAATGCCTTCCCATTGTTGCATAATAAAATACCCTGAAACATAGTGGCTAAAAACAATAGTCATCATTTATCTTGCTCACAGATCTGAAATTTGGGTGAGCTCCCCTCTGCTCCACATGGTGTAAAGTAGATGGCTCTCCTGGAGCTGAAGGACCAACTTCCCAGAGTGCTCCTTCACGAGGCTGGCATGTCTGTGCTGGCCATTGGCACCATATGGGCCTCCCCCTCGTCAGAGTTCCATAAGGGCTGCTTGCTCTTCCTCACAACATGGCGTCTGGGTTTCAAGAGACACAATCGAGAAGTCAGTTTCATAAAACCTGAGCTCAGAAACTCGCCATGTCTCTTCTCCTGCATTATGTTTTTAAGGAGTCACAGAGCTTGACTCAAGGGGAAGGAAGAGGGACTCCACCTCCAGAAGAAAGGAATGTCAAGGAATTTGCAGACATGTTTGAGAACTGCCACACTATTGCATTAAAATGAAACCCAAGCCCCTTCTCTCAGCCTCCACCTTTCTGTAAAAA
>PVJN01004816.1:12579-86895 GCA_004026805.1 Lasiurus borealis
CTTGCCTGCCTACTAAGCTCTAATCATGCAGCTGCTTCTCAGTGCCTCCAAGATAAAAACTTGGTTTTCTCTTGGGGCCTCTGCACATCCTATTCCTAATAGTATTTTTTCTTGGCCTGAATGTCCCTTCCTAACTGATTCTTCACTAACTGTACGTTATAGAGCTCCCCATGCAACTCTCTGTTTCTTTAATAGATCCTTGCATCTTATAATTAACAGATGTACTTGTTTTCTTCAACACTTCGTCAATATTTGAGTGTCTACTGTGATCCAGCTGTGTGTTCTAGAAATGGTTAAATTGACAAACATAATTGATGAGGTTCTAACTGCACGGGGTCAACATTCTTTTAGGAACAAGAACAAGAAAATATCAAAATAGTGCTTAGGACTATCAAGAAAATAAAACAGGCCTATGAGAGACAGACCACGGAGGCCTCCGTGAAGAGGTGACAGTTGATCCATCTCACACCTGTCAGAATGGCAATCATCAACAAATCAACAAACGACAAGTGCTGGTGAGGATGCGGAGAAAAAGGAACCCTCGTGCACTGCTGGTGGGAAGGCACTGTGGAGAACATTATGGAGTTTCCTCAAAAAATTAAAAATGGAGCTCCCATTTGACCCAGTAATCCCACTCCTAGGAATATATCCCAAGAAACTAGAAATACCAATCAGAAAGGATATATGCACCCCTATGTTCATAGCAGCACAATTCACCAAAGCTAAGATTTGGAAACAGCCTAAATGCCCATCAGCAGATGAGTGGATTAAAGAAACTACGGTACATTTACATAATAGAATACTACGCTGCTATAAAAAAGAAGGAATTCTTACCATTTGCAGCAGTGTGGATGGACCTGGACAGCATTATGTTAAGTGAAATAAGCCAGGCAATGAAAGAAAAATACCACATGATCTCACTCATTTATGGAAAATAAAGAACATTATAACCTGATGAATAAAAAGATAGGCACAGAGGCAATAAAGCATCAAACAGACTGTCAAATTACAGTGGGAAGGCTGGGGAGCGTTGGGGAGAGGGGGAGAAATAGATCAACAAAGGACTTGTATGCATGCATATAAGCACACCAATGGACACAAGACACTGGGGCGGGGGTGGAATGAGGGCATGAGACAGCGGGTAGAGGAAGCTGCAGGAAGGTCATTGGGAGAAAAAAGGAGATATATGTACTAATATATATAATACTTTAAACAATAAAAAAAGACTTAAAAAAAAAAGAGATGACAGTTGAGCTGAACACTAAACTATAAGGAGACAAGCAGGTAAAATTTGGAAGAAGAGATTTTTCATCCAAGGAGAAAAGTCCATGGAGCCAGTGGAGTGGAGTGGAGACGATGGGGTTTGGCAGAACCAGGAAGTAGAGAGAAGCCTGTGTGGCTAGACAGAGTGAGTGAGGGGAAGGATTGTGGGAACCTCTTTCCACGTCCCACGTGGTTCAGGGTTCAGGTTCTAAAGGAAGCTGCACGCAAACGAAATGAGAGACTAGAAAACATTAATTTGGCGATATTGGGGGGCCAGGCGGGAGCCTTCCTCTAGTGGAAAGGACTGCCACTTGCTCTGGCCTTTTTCTCCCTTTATTAAGGCTTTGGGACACCCCCCTAGCCTTTAGGCAGGAAATAATAAAAACAGAAATTAACATGAAACAAACAGGTAGAGGCTGTCTCAGCTAACAATGTTTGAACTAAACAGTGAGTGATGAGCTCTGACCTCTCAGAGCAGTTAAGGTTGACCAGCCTTCTGGCCTCCTGTTTACATCCATTTAGTAAGAACAATGTTTTGTTTCCGACAAAGGATGCTGCACAGTAAGGACGAAAAGGCATGAGCCAGATGTTGCAGGCCCCACAAGCCAACATAAGTTTAGATTTTATCCTACATGTCTGCATGCATTAAGCTTCTCTAAACACGTGTGGAAATTGTCCATTAGGCTGGGCCCTGTGTTAAGTCCTAAGATGTAACAGTAAACATACTGTATATTTCCCATTAGACACCGCATGCTCCAGAGGCCAGGGATTCTTTCTCTTTTCTCATCTCCATGTTCCTGGGGCCTAGCACGTAAGAGGCACTCATTAAATATTGTTTGAATAAGTGAAGGAATCAATCAATGAATGAGAATATTATTGTCCATGTGGCATCTACCTTAAGGTGAGTTCCACAGAAGCAGATCCCAAGACAGTGATTCATGTGAGAGTAATTTATTAGGGATGTGTCCAGGAAAAAATAAACAAAAACAAGCAAGCAAACAGCAGGAGAAAGTGAAAGAGAAGGAATTCAAATAAGATCAAATATAATCCTTGCGAGGATAATTTTTTAATCAGTATTACAGAGGACATCTGGAGGCAGCGAGGTCAGAACTGTTCTTCTCTGGGGAGCTGGGCAGTCCCAAGAAATCATAACATTTCAGAAACCTCTGGATTGCTACCAGACAGGAAGTGAGGACAGTCCTCAGGCATGGCTGTGGGGAACTGGCGCACTCTAAACGGTGAAAGGACCAGAGGGCATGTGGACACAGCCTGAGAATATCTGCTATAGTAGCATAACTTTTCCCCTATAAATGTTAAATATGTTCATACATGAAGCACATATAGGGAATGTTCTGTGTTTCCAACCTGGGGGTTAGGAATTGGAGAATTGTTGCAAAGGATCTACCGCCAATAGGCTTTGTCCTACATCAATGATATTCCTGAACATGTGTGTGGTTTTTTTTAATGTTTATGTAGATGCTATTGCGGTTGATAAAACGCAAGTCCATTTAAAAAGTGCTTTTGCATTAATAACAGCTTTTTGTATTTATTTTAGTGACTAGGAATTTGAGAGACATAACTCTTATCATTTGGAAGACCTTGAAATTATTTTGGTATTGTAAATCCCTTATCATTAAAATATAACATTTTTTTCAGAATTGAGATAGGAAAATTATGTGATTGAAGCAATGTAACTTTTTTTTGCAGTAAATAGTTATTCAAGTTGGACGAAACAAAGTGAGACATTTTCCTGGGTCTTGAGTCAGGATCTTTCATTCTGAACAAGTCACACCCCTAATTTCTATGTATTTTTTGAACAACATATTATTTTCCTGCTTTGAGCCATGGATACCTAGGAAAAGGCAGGTGTAAGACATCTTAGTGACCATAATACACTGTCACTATAAAAAGTGTTTGCTGTTACAAATCATTGTTTTTCACTTCATTTCACATAATCATAACCCATTAGGCATCTCTGTCTTTGACCTTCAGAAAATATCTGAGGACACAAAGAAAGCTACACGTGTTTTAACCGTTTCTCCATTTCCAAGTTGTTGGAGAAAAAAACCTTCCCTTAGGATTTTTAAAATTCTTATTTCCACTTGTTTATTTTTAGTGAGGTTACCCTTTTCAAGTACACACTATTTTTGTATCTCTATCCTAATTCTGTCAAGTTCAGCGTAAACGCGGTATTCAACACATGATTCCTTAGCAACTGGCCAAACTATTAGCATTTTGTGGGACTTGTCCTTTTCTCTGTGCATGGCACAAGGAGATGATCCCACAGATATTTTCAACCCTCTCTAAGGTAAAAGCCAACGCACATCCCCAAACTCAGCATCTCTGACTTTTGAATTGACTCCTTTTACTGACATTAAAAATACCTCTTCATCCTCTTCAATGTCACGGTTTATTGACGTTTTTCTTTAGGCTTGATCAACAGTTTTCAACCAGTGATGACTTTACCCTGCAGGTGACACTTGGCAATGTCTTCAGACACTTTTTATTATCAGAACCTAGAGGAGTGGGGAGCGGGGTACTGGTATCTAGGGGGTAGAGACCAGGAATGCCGGTAAACACCCTACAATGCATGGGACAGCCATTTTGGAGGGAGATAATTCTACAGCCAATAATTATCTCCCTCCAAAAGTTAATCGTGCCAAGTACAAGAAACCCTGAGCCACGTGAAGATCTTGCCCCCATCTTTTTAAATAGGTGGGTGTTTGCCAGAGTTTATAAGCTTTAGAAGCACTCAGTGATTAATACCAATCTTTATTTTAGGCTCCCAAACAATGATGAGCAAATAAGCTCAAAGCAGACGAGTAGGGATTGGCTCTCCCAACCTTCTACCATGTGTGGAGGTCAGCTACATGTCCTTGAACTTGTGAGAAGAAGCCTAACTTCTAGGCCTCTGTTCACTTAGCACCCTGCGCTACTGGTGGGGTCACAGTCAGGTGACCGAGCCTCTCATCGTTTCTTCCAAGAGGTGATTAATTATGAGTCTCCGCATGAACTCAACATGTCAGCGGTCTGCAGAGCAAGTTGTCTGTGTTCAGGAAACATCTCTTTTGATGTGAGCTACCAGAGACTGGTTATGCTTAACCCACATATGCTCTTCGCAGAGCCAGCCTTCCCGGGCAGATGAGAGACATGAAATTTCATAAGCGCCGTAAAGTGCTGAAAATTTGGATGGCAAATGCACGAAAACTGCCATCAACATCCTCGGGCTTAGAGCTGCTATTAGGCGTACGCACTATGACTTTATTTCCTCAACTACATAGATAGTGCTTAAATGTATGGATTTATTATCACATTTGGCATATTTTATTTATAGCGTAAGAAAGGGGAAGCATTCTGCAGCATTGCATGTTAAGATTAGGATTTATTGTCCAGGAATCCTTGAACAATTTTATCAAAAGCCCATTTCTAGGTGGTGTTTTTCCGCAATAAATCATAGAGCAAGAATCTATCAGTGGACACCAGGAGGAGATAAATGAGCGCAGAGGAAAGAGGGTCATCACAGATTTTTTTTTCCCGTATCATGACCTGTCATTGGCAGAAATCTATTTATTATGGTTCACAGATGATTTTTTTACCTACTCGCTGTGTTTTCTGTTGGAGGTGTTGGCTAAGATAAAATGAAAACCTGGTAAACCGTAAGCTATCAAAATCTATGAAGACAGACATAACTTAAAGATCACGAGACACAAAGAATATCTGTTTTCTCTCCTCCCAGGCGGCTGCAACTTTCCCTTGAAATGTCTTTTTAAAATGTAAATGTTTTCATGTTTAAAGTGACTGCTTCCTTCAGAGATAGTGCAGTTCAGTGGGAAAGCAGATTCTGTTGCAGACTAGAATTCTGCCCCAGAATGTTCTCCTAACAGAAAAGCGGAGGGCTAACTAATAGTTGTTGAGTAGGTGTCAAGCATCCCCTGGGTGAGTGTTCTGTCTTTTTTTTTTACAAACCCTGTCTCATTGAATTTGTCATCAGGGCACTCTAATTTGGAACAAGGCCAGGTGCATGAAGAAATACACGCTAAACACCGGGCTAACTAGAATGATCATCATGAGGTTATCTCCACAACTACAATAGAATTTACATTTTTTGCACGGATTCCATAAAATATAGTATTTCCGGTTTCTTTTTAAAATATATATATTTTATTGATTTTTTTTTTTACAGAGAGGAAGGGAGAGAGATAGAAAGTCAGAAACATCGATGAGAGAGAGACATTGATCAGCCACCTCCTGCACACCCCACAGTGGAGATGTGCCTGCAAGCAAGGCACAAGCCCCCAACCGGAATCGAACCTGGGACCTTTCAGTCCACAAGCCGACGCTCTATCCACTGAGCCAAACCAGTCTCGGCAGGTTTCTTTTTTTACATATTTACTTTTGCCCTGTCTTTACCCCATCAGGTTGTCGAGGCTGCAAAATGGATTTCTAGCCTCTTCAAATCAAACACGAGTAAGTATGCATTGAATGAATGCTGTATGTCCACACCCACTTTCTCTAGGATGTCACACTACCCCACACCTCAGAGAGTCACTCTTCCTTCGTGTCCCTCCCAAATGGGCTCCAGCTTTATGCGTAATAGAGATGGTTAATAGAGAAAATATAGGTGCATGATAGCGTTTCCGTGCATGGGCCAGACTAGGTTCCTTCTATTAGGAATTCAGTGCAACCAGGGATCTCACCCCAACCCCTTCTTCCTGGGCAGGTGAGGACAAGGTCTCCACTGGGACACATACCCCAGCACAACAGCCCTAACACTCACAGAGGTGACTGCTTCCTACCTCTACTTCCTCAACCACAATCTGCCTCTCTACAGCACTTGATTGGGAGAAATTAGATAGAATTGTTGAATAACATGTTAATACTGAGGATTAGATGAGGCAAGTAAAGTGATTGCCTGGTGTGCAACATTTAAGGGGTGGGGGGTGGGTTCAGTCATCAAAATAAATAATATCTTAAGGACATGTCTAAGAATTAAAATCGTTTTGGCCTTGGCCATGCAGCTCAGTTGGTTAGAGCATCATCCTGATATGTTAAGGTTGAGGGTTTGATCCCGTCAGGACACATAAAAGAGTCAACACATAAATAAGTGTTTCTCTCTCTCCCTCTCTCTCTCTCTTCCTCCTCCTTTTTAAAACCAGTAAATAAAAATTAATATATATAAAATAAGAATTAAAGTCATTGCAAAAATTCCTGATGAATAAAATATCAGTATTTTAAATAAAGACAAGCTCAGTATTATTGGTTTTTTTTTTTCTCCAATGTGGTCATTTTTTAACTTCTATGCTAGAATTGTAAATAAGTTATGCACCACTATTACTAATTTACAAAATCTAATTTTGCATATATTTACCATTATCAGTGAGTTTTATGCTACCTTTTTAGTTTTTTATGATGTGAAAGTCCTTTCACTTCCGTTCAAAGAATTCCATTTCACATTTCTTGTAAGGCAGGACTAGAGGTAATGAACTCCCTCAGCTTCTATTTGTTTGAGAAAGTCTTTATCTCTCCTTCATTTCTGAAGGGTAGCTTTCCTGGGTATATAGTATTTTTGATGGACAGGCTTTTTTTAAAAAAATATTTTGACTATGTCATCCCATTTTCCCCTGACCTGGAAAGTCTATCGGTGTTCTATGGGGACTCCTTTACATGTGACTTCTTTTTTTTCCTTTTACAATTCTTTCTTTCCTCTGCATGTTGGTGCACTGGCCTGGTGAAGGGGCAATGTGTTAGCACTTCTCTTAACCCTTCTACTGTGTCTGCCTTGGTCTCTGCTGCACAGGGGGTACTTGACCTTCACCCTCATGTTCTAGAATTTTTTTCAGTGGCATCTTCTTCTTGAATAATTGTTAGTCGCTGTTCTTATGCCAAGGAGTGAAGGCAGGAACCACCTATGTCACCATCTTGGTGACATCACTGGCCGATTCTTGTCTTTGTAACTGCAATGGTTCCACTTTGGCAAGCTGGACCCGTTCTGGAAGCAGGAATTTGTCACATGTCAATGCTGTGAAGGTTGTGCCTGGGAGCATAACAGAGAAGCTTATAGAGAAGTTGATTCACAGGCTCTAGTCCTGGCATACCAGTGGTCAACTGTGCGATTTTGAGTGAGTCACTTGACTTTCCTCATTGGCGAATAACTATCTAAAAAGGATGTTGGAGAAATATAAAGGTTTTGTGATTTATCTGGAACCTACCATATCAATGAAAGACATCTCTATTAAAATGGATGACATGTTTATTGAATTGAATTTATTTGAGGTTAATCTGAATTATTATTTTATTTATTCTTCTTGTGAAAACATTTTATTAGATCAGCTTTCTAATCCTTTAATATGGACACCTGAGAGGTCCTAGAATCAACGGAAGGCCAGCAGTAAATTTTGTTCCACCCCCACATGATTTTTATCTGTTTTGAAGATCCAAAAAAGATTTCCAAATGTTTCGATTCTCTGCCTTTAATAAGCATTATGCTTGTTTTGGTTCTTAAATTATAATGTGATCCTAGAAGACTCATGCTGTTCTAACTAAACAGTTGCTTCCCTCGGGGATCCTGGTAGAACTAAAAATGGGGAGAGGGATCAAAGACACTAGTCATTGCCAGTCAGTTTTAGAGTAAAGACCATGGAAAAAGAAGATCCATGAAGACAGCAGTTTTATATCACATATCATATCAGACTTCTCTGATTGGCATTGTAAATCAAGTTTTACCTTGGTATTGGTAACTTGAAATTCCATTTAAATCCATAGTATGTTTTTCCCCAGCATACTATGGCAATTCACTTATAGAATCTTTTTTAAACATATTTTGTATTGATTTCAGAGAGGGTGGGAAAGAGAGATAGAAACATCAATGATGAGAGAGAATCTACCTCCTGCATGTCCCACACTGGGGATTAAGCCCACAAACCAGGCATGTGCCCTAACTGGGAGTCAAACCGTGACCTCCTGGTTTATAAATCGATACTTAATCACTGAGCTATGCTGGCAGGGCCACTTACAGAATTTTGTCATTCACTTTTCTTCAAATGTTATCCAATATCTTAAATAAAGGTGTACGCCCATTTTTTTTCATCAATTGGGTATTTTTTTAAAGGAGTACATAATTAGGAATGATAAATAATAGAAAGAAGAAATATTGTATTATTTTTTTGAGAAGTAAAATATGGGCCTGAATAATCACACTTAAATTAAGGCATCTGTTGTAACAATATCATCATGGAAGAAAGTCCAATTGTGTGTGTGTGTGTGTGTGTGTGTGTGTGTGTGTGCGTGAGAGAGAGAGAGAGAGAGAGAGAGAGAGAGAGAGAGAGAAAGAGAGAGAGAGAGGGAGAGAGAGAGAGAATGATCATACATGGGTGTGTGAAAATCTGAACCTACTTTTCCCTTCTCCAGGGACCCTAGAACTATGTCTGTTGTGTTTTTGGATATGACCCCGGGACCCATCTACTCTCCTCGAAGCTTTATCAGCACAGGTGTAGCTGAAGCCTTTATATGCTCATTCTTAAAACTGAGTGAATAATCCATGGAGCTGATAATCCATGTGGTGTTTGATTGTAGGGCCAATAAGAAGAATTTAACTACTTTGCCATTTGAAATAATTTAGTTCAATTGTTATAAAGAGAGTGACTGATAGAAACAGAGGAGAAGACTGGCTGAACTCTTAACCCATTGCAGGGTGTAAATTAAAGGCTGTCTTTGGCTGTTTTAACTTAGTCCAGACATTTTACACAATTATTTTCCCAACAGCGTAGAAGAATTAAGGGAGCTTTCTTCCTTTGGCACATATTTTTTCTTACCATCTCTGACATAGGTGGAGGGAGGGAGGGAAGGAAGGAGGGAAGGAGAGAGAAGGGGGGTGGGAAGGAAGAGGTAGAGTGAGAAGGAGAGGAAGAGGGAGAGAGAGATACATTTTACTTTATTAGTTTGGAAAATTAACTTATGAATGTAGGTTATATGGTTGCTTAATTAACGTTATTATTATTATTATTATTATTATTATTATTATTATTGCAGTAGGGTGCATTTTATTATGATATATTGTAAGAGCACAGAAGAAGGGTATGAGGGCAAGGAACACTCTGGGAAAGGTGACAGAAGGTAGGCCACTAGGATCCATACCAGCAGGCAATGGCTCAACACACCCGAGGGCCCCCTCCAACCATGACACAGAGTCCTACCGGCTCACAGGAGGCCCCAGGCCCAGGCTCTCCCTCTTCTTGGAGATCCCGGGCTGAGGCACAGGGAACATGAAGGTATCAATGAGCAAGAAACCTTACATTCCTACCTGCCCCCTCCTGCCGTCACCCCACACATACAGTCCTACAACCCACCAAAGGGACATGGATATCCCCAAACATCAGCCCAGTCAGTCCTGGGTCCAGTGGCCAGGAGGGAATGGCAAGACAAGGAGGTGCAACCGGACTTTGTTGGGGCTCAGGCAGGCAGGGCAGGAACCATGCAGGGGAGCAGGCAGTCCTGTCTGCAGAACAGAGGCGGCAGCTCCGACCCGAGTTCCACAGGCCGGGGGTCCAGGTGGACCCTCGATGCAGGGCCATGGTGAGGAGGTCTGTCTGGTTGGCATTGCAATGAGAAGGTTCCTGAGGGAGGGTAGGAGCATGGATGAGGAAGGCTGGGGCTGCAGCTTAGAAGCCTGGGGAAAGGGAGTTGGGGGGCAGACCAGGGGCCAATGGGCATGTGTGGGGGGTGTGTGTGTGAAAAGAAGCAGAAAGAATGCAGAACGCCCAGCTGCTCTCAGGGCCGGTGCTCCTCACTCTGTGTCCTGCACTGACAGGCACCGCTTGCTGCCCACCCCGCAGCCGTGGAGAACCCGGGTGTGGGGAGGAAGCAGCTGGTCTCCATGGAGGCAGAGATCTGGATCAGGCCCTCAAAGCGGCCCGAGAAGTCTCTCAGGTTCGGGGAGGCGACCAGGCACCTGGGCTCAGACATTCTGATCTATGAATTGTTTCTAAGATGAACAAAATGATGAGCTGACGAGACACTGATCTGGCGAGTTCTATTTTCAGCTCCTTTGCCTGCCTTCTGGGGCTGATGTTAACAGGATTCCACTGAAGCTCGTAACCTTCTGTGTGTTTCTGGAACTTCCCACTGATCAGGCTCTGAGAAAAAACGCACTAGTGTATCATGTTTCTAACACTTTACAGATCTAATTGGGATATTGTTCTGTACATGCTGTCAGACACTAGTGACAAGAAGAGTCCTAGCCCACACTGGCAGTAAACCAGTAAACCACAGGCCAGGGAGTCCACAGAGGGGCGCTTGTCCCCTGCACCCCAGGACTTCTTCCCCAGAAACTGAGAGGAGCTTCATCTTTTCAGGGAGCACCTTCAGAACCTCAGGCTGCTGTCTCTCAGTCAGGGCTGGGGCAGGCCCTGATGATGTACATCCCGAGGTCCATCGTCTCACGCTCCCACACGTCCACTCGGATCTTCTCTCCCCTCTCCCCACAGAGGCTGTGCTTGCGACCAAGGCGGCAAAGGATGGCGGTGGGTGAGTCTGTGAGCCCCGTCAATCAAGCAGGGCAGATTGGGAAGTCCAGGCCCAGCTTGAATTTTTCTTTCTTTCTTTCTTTGTTTTTTTTAAAATATATTTTATTGATTTTTTTACAGAGAGGAAGGGAGTGGGACAGAGAATTAGAAACATCAATGAGAGAGAGACATCAATCAGCTGCCTCCTGCACACCCCACACGGGATATGCCCGCAACCAAGATACATGCCCCTGACCGGAATCGAACCTGGGACCTTTCTGTCTGCAGGCCGACTCTCTATCCACTGAGCCAAACTGGTTTCGGCCCAGCTTGAATTTTTCACTCAACCACTGGCTCCTGTCATAGTCGGGAAGGTCCTCCATCCTGTACTTCTTCTCGGGTTTCCCAGTAATGCAGTCAAGGCTGATGTTCCCGTTCTGAGTGGAGGGCATCTAACGTTAATTCACCCAGAAACCTCCAGTTGGCAAGAAGACATTATGCAGCAAGAGATCCAGAAAGTTCCCTCTGTTACCGAAGAAATGAAGTTGTGTCGGGAGGTGACAATAACGAAAGGAATGTTCTTTGAAAATAACGGTTCCGTCGTTCTGATCTATGAATTGTTTCTAAGATGAACAAAATGATGAGCCCGCGAGATACTGACCTGTCGTGTTCTATTTTCATCTCCTTTGCCTGCCTTCTGGGGCTGATGTTGGCAGGATCCGAATGAAGCTGGTAACCTTCTGTGTGTTTCTGGAACTTCCCACCGATCAGCCCCCGAGAAAAAAAAACGCGCTGGTGTATCATGTTTCTAACACTTTACAGATCTAATTGGGATATTGTTCTGTACATGCTGTCAGACACCAGTGACAAGAAGAGTCCTAGCCCACACTGGCAGGGGGCCAAGACCCACCTTCCCCGAACAAAGCGCAGGGTAATTAAAGCGCAGCCACAGGGCGAGCCCGCAGAGCGCACAAAAATAGCCCTCCGTCAAGTGCCAGAGACTGAGAACCTCGGGAGCTCCTTGCTACTTCCACTTCCCTTTTCTCTTCAAATCTCGTTCATCAGAGGCCTTTTCTTTTCCCCCCGCCTACTGCCCATTTTGAGAGAAGTTCTAAATTATTTTTTTAAAAATATTAAATTAATATGCCTCCCTCTTCTTCCTCCCCTCCATCAACTCTGCGAAATTACCTGCAGAACACTGGTAAGAGAGATCAAATGGATGTGATTTCACAAAACGTCATTTCAGAAGCTTCATTTCAATGGCAAACAGAGAGCTAAGAACTAAATAACGTGCAGGGGGTATTTTTACAGCCGGCACAGTTCCTATTCAAGCAGCCGGTTTAAATACGCACGGGCCTCTCAAATGCCCTCGCCTAGCAGGTTCTGCAAGTCCAGGAGGAAGGAGTTGGGATGGTATGGGGCCCGCACACGGCCCCGGGTAAACTCGCTCACCTTGCTGGAATAACCATTTAAAAAATAGTTTCTCCATTCATTTAAAAACAAACAAACAACACGGAATTTCGTGGCAATCATCAAGCATTGGGAACCTCCTGAGTAGCTGGTTCCTGCGGTGAAACCTAAAGGATTTACACGGGAACTTCCAACCCCACGGAAGGGAACAACGCTTATAAATCCCTTTCTCGGTGATGGGGAAATGGGGTTCTTAGAAAGCTCCTTCCCTATTCAATGAAACCTGCCAGTTTTTTACTCTTAAAATATGATTCCGTCCACGGGGCAAGCTCAGGATGGTTTCCCCACGTTTCTTTAGGTCATGTGTAAATCAAGGGCCGTTGAAAAGATACCACGAATAAATCATCCGGATTTTATTCCTTCTCTTTTTGTAGAATGCATTTGCGAGACCAGTTTCTGATTCTGAGGGACCCCCTTAACCAGGTTAAACCCTAGCTGGCTGCCCTTTTTTTTTTTTTTTTTTTTTTTTAATTTTGCTTTGCCTTTTCCCCGCAGTGATCTGGCAAGGTCAAGCGGAGAGTTATCACAGACAGGCGTCCCTTTATTTATACATGTGGCGGTGCTATGCTGAGTTAGGCTCCACACCTTCAAGTTTTTCAATCATACAACTTGCTTTCAAATCAGCTTCCTCCAGACAGCTGAAGGATCCGAGTCAATGGATCCTCTAATGTGCGTGTGTTTTAATTAAATCTCTTTATAGGGTCACTTAATGGTTGTTAGGATGCCTGATGCAGCCCCCAGGTGGAAGACTGTCTGCAAAGCATAAAGAATGAGGTTCTCTCCTTCTGCCACGGCCGCTGCTGATTTACAACCACTTTGTGTTTGATGTTGGACAGGATAATTTCATCAGTCTCCAACCCTTGTGATCACGTCCCAAAATGACTCGTCAGGTGAAGCCCCTGCGGAAGATTGCTTGTCACCTGTAGGAAGTGGCTGTCGGCTGTGAGTACTCTTTCCTCATAAATGTAATCATCTGTTAGTTATTCATTGAGCTATACTTCATGGGCTTGATGGAGTGACGAGGGCAAGGGACCAGCTCCTTGCTGGGAAGGCGCTCAGAAACAATGCTAGTGCCCGTGGCACCTCCTTCTCTCCCTAATCTCTTTCTCAAGTTGAGAGGGTATAACTGGGCTCATTTTGGAAGGTCGCTCTGGAAAAATGTCCTTTTAAGTACACCGGAGAATTCTTCTTTTTAAATTGTTAAACATTTTACAAGCGAGGAAATGGACGTAGCGTTGGTAATGTGCCAAATGTCAAGCAGTTTGTCATACAGTTTGCCTGATCTTCAGCCTTTTCTTCCTAACCGATCAGCGGTATTGCAGAATAAGTCAATATTTCAATGAGGTGACACAGCTACCTCTCTTGCGCTGTTAAACCTAATCTAGAACTAAATAATTGGTATTTAGGCATCCTGTTTCATCTAAGCCAATTCCTAAGTAGCCGCTTCATTCATCTATCTATTGACCCAACATCTAGTTAGCCACTACTTCATGCCAGACACTGGACATACGATGGTAAACAGGAACAGCTCCTGCCCATCTGGGCCTCACCGAAGGGATCAGGGTACACTATAAATCACTAGCATGACCCCATGATTACTGTCCATAGGAACCTCAGAGTTCTGAGAAGTCAAGAGCAATGAGTGTGACTGGAGAAAGTCTCTAGAGGACAGGGCCATTTGAGATGGGCCAGAGATGATGTCTGCACCCCCTAATAGCAGAGGGCCTCCTGGGATGCATACACCAGAGTCAGCCACACCACAGCCTGACTCGTCCAAATCCCTGTGTGATTTCTCTTTGTTCTTCCAAAATGTGGGAAATTGTGGCAGAAAGTCTCCTGGGACCTCTGCAGTGGTGTTGGCATCTTGGGGTTGTCTTAGGTCTGTGCCTAAGACTCCCACTCGTAGATTTTGCTCTGGATCAGTCTCTCCATCGTTGGGGCCTGATTGGTGGATAGGAGACAGGTGCAGAAGGTTTGAAGCAGCGGCCATGCTTAAAGCTAGGAATCTTGGTGGGTTTGAAGCAAGATCTCAAACAACCTGGCGGGTCCTCAGGGCGCTAAGAAGCATTCCAGGTCTAGGCACGGTCCCAGGAGCAGATCTGAAATGCTTCTATTTATTTATTTTTCTTTTATTAAATCTTTATTATTCACATTATTACATTTGTTTCTCTTTTTCCCCCTCCATAGCTCCCCTCCACCCAGCTCACACCCCTCCCTTTACCCTTACCTCCCTCCCATTGACCTCATCCATAGGTGTATGATTTTTGTCCAGTCTCTCCCTGTACACCCCTCACCCCTTTCCCCCTGAGAATTATCAGTCCACACCCTTTCTGTGCTCCTGATTCTATTATATTCACCAGTTTATTCTGTTGATCAAATTTTTAATTCACTTAATTTTTAGATTCACTTGTTGATAGATATGTATTTGTTGTTCATAGTTTTTTTTATCTTTTACCTTTTTCTTCTTCCTCTTCTAAAAGAGTACCTTTCAGCATTTCATATAACACTGGTTTGGAGTTGATGAACTCCTTTAGCCTTTTCTTATCTGTGAAGCTCTTTATCTGCCCTTCAATTCTGAATGATAGCTTTGCTGGATAGCGTATTCTTGGTTGTAGGTTTGAAATGCTTTTAAGATGTACCAGAAATTGTATTGGTTGCTGTAGTGAACATGTGGTTGGAAGGCCTGAATATGGAAACTTCCAGAACCCTTACTTATTCCCACGCTTAAAATGAACTTTGCCAATGCACATAGGTTAATCCTTCTCCTCGATGAACTAGACCAGAATATTCTTTTCGTTCATAGCGTTGTATTAATAGTAGAATTCCCAGGACAATCATTGTGTACTAAAGGTATGGTGTCCAAGGGTCTGAAGAGTCATTGGAGACACAGACTTACCTCTGGAGACTGCAGAGTATGGAACTTACTAGAACTCCTTTTCCCAGATGGACCCAATGTGCCTCTGAGTGACTTCCTGTTGGCCACTGTGTAGCATGAGTAGTAAAAGTAAGTTACTTTTAGTTATTGGGTTCTGAGTCATTGAAAATGTGGTGCTCATGTTAAAAAGACAGCAATGAAGTGGGAGAGAAGAGCACAGGTGAAAAAGTTTCCATTTATTTACATTCATTAGAAATTGCCCAGTGGATTCACTTTTTTATGCAAAAAAAAAAAAAAAAAGTGCTCCCAAGCTGGTATGTATCATATCCAATAAAAAAAAAAACAACTTTTTATGATAAAATTAAAACACACAATGCTGGGGAAAAGGCTTATTTATAGATGTTGTGATGAGTGATTCCCAACCATGGTATTCTTAGTAGGCACAAGGGTAATGAAGGCTTATTTTAATAGGATTGTATCTCTTCCACTATACTATATCAAAAGAAGACAGAAATAAAAAAATAATGTCAGTTTTTGGCAATGAGGCAGACTTTTGTGGCATCACTGCCACTGGCACAGTAAGAAGCACTAAGTAGAATACTGGCACCGGGGATCATCTAAATGCAGACCTGGAAGGCATAGCTTTGGCACAAACCAAATCATGCGTTCTAGAATTGCCTTCTGTCCTTGTGAGATAGGTAACCTGCCTGCTGCAGCTCCCTTGGTAAAGCATGTGACTTTGCTGAAGCGTGGCAAGTGTCCCCACCTTCCCTGGAAGAAGATGGGTTGGTCACCTGGAAAATGGTCTCCTAGAAAACAAGTCTAACAAGTGCTGGTAAGTTAGGTGTGAAGCTTTGCAAGAAAGAGGGAGCACAATCTCTGAAATAAACCAAATGTCAAGAGTTCATGGGAAATCACACTTTTTTAAACAAAACCATGATCCTTTTCTAAACAATTATAACATAAATGCAGAGAAGAAAGCAATTTGGACACTCCCCCCACCTACTACAAAAGGAGATGCAGGACCTTCTTTCCTCTCTAACAAAGCTCCATTGTCTTCTCACGATTTTGCTTTATGGGGTTTAAATTAAAGGGAAGCTCTTCGATGGCAAAGCAAATCTTTGTTTTAAAACATTTAAGTGGCACCTACACAGGTGAGCTGGCTTGAGGGCCAGTGCTTGTTCTGAGATGAATTTTTTAATTGGAAATGTTTTAAATTATTATCATGAAAAAAACAACTAGAAGACAAGAAATAAACTGCCATTACATCATATAACTTTACATTAAAAGTGTCCCTAAAGTCTGGTGAAAGTCCCTCAGATATTCAATGTAGATGATGAATGAACTTCTCTTTTTTACCACTCAGAATTTACTAGATACCTGTCATCCTTGAGATAAGAAAGAAAAAATGATCTTTCGTATTTTCTTGTAGCATCCCAGAAGGAGCTAAATTACCCCAAAATCTTCAAGGGCTAGTTGGTCCAATTGTTCTACTGACTCTGGGATAGAGAAACTTTAAGTAAGAAGTTGACTTCTTTACTAGTAGTAGGTACTTTCAAAGTAATTTAATTAAGGTTACCGCATAATTATAATTGAAGAAAATACAGGGTTGATTTTTTAAACTTGTTATTACAAAATCCTTTACTTTAAAAGCTGTTATTAAAAAAGAAAAAGTAGCCTTTCAGTACAAACTAACTTGGAAAGTGTTATAATATACAGAACACAGACACTGGGCTTTTTAATTTACCCAGTTATAAGAAAAACAAATGAGACTTTTAATCTTTTAAGAAATACTGTGGGTATCTTTATTTCCATTCCCATAGAATTTAATGAGGACATCAATATTAATATCATGGTGGCTTGGAGCCACCATTTCAGAAATCTGTGGGCTATTTATCTTTTTCCTCTTTGCTTTTCAATTTTTAGATGTGTCAAAATACAAGCTCATTGGAATTGGCTTATCCACAATTGTATACACTATTTGGAGTAAGATTTAATCCAAGTATGGGTGATAAGCACTAAGATCAAGATGGAGAGAAGCACAGAGCAAAGGTGTAAGAAATGTTTCATTGAAGAGATGAATATTAAACTAATATTTGAGTGATGAGGTGTAAGTGAAGAGGCCTGGGAGACATGCTCTAGGCCAGTGGTTCTCAACCTTTCTGATGCCGCGACCCTTTAATATAGCTCCTCATGTTGTGGTGACCCCCAACCATAAAATTATTTTCGTTGCTACTTCATCACTGTAATTTTGCAACTGTTATGAGTCATATCTGTGTTTTCCAATGGTCTTAGGCAACCCCTGTGAAAGTGTTGTTCGACCCCCAAAGGGGTCGCCACCCACAGGTTGAGAACTGCTGCTCTAGGCAAAGGGAATAGCATGTGCCAAATCCTGGAAGTGGTAGCTTGCACAGTTTACCAGGAGATTTGAAGTTATAGCGTAGATGCCAAAGAACAGTTCTGAGAGAATGCCAAAGAAAAGACCTGAGGGCTAAGTGGTTCAGAATATAGACTTTATTTCAAGGACAGCCAGTAAACAGTTTCCTTCGTGGGATTGGCTAGATCAAATTTGCATTTATTAAAATCAATTCCATAGTTACCAGGGGCAAAAAAATTTTTTGACAATGGAAAGCAACAAAAAACAAACCAGTATGAAGAAGTCAACCTGCCATCTCAGAAGCAGCGCATTAAGGGGCCTTTGGGGCTGGAACAGGCAAGGCCACAACTCCTGGCCTCTCACGTGCGTTTGCTATTTTCACTGCATCGACTGAACTAAGCCTGGAGAAGTCGGCTTTTCATCTGAAGTTCCTTTTCCTTTGCTCGGCTGTCGTTTGTACACTATGTCCTCAGAGCATCTATCATTTAAATGCGTGTGCTTAGTCTTATTTTCCTCTGTTTTCCCACTCCTATGATTGCTTTATTTATTTAATCTTATTACATTGTGTGGATTTCTGTGTGTCACCAGAAATCCTTTAGAAATGAGTCAGTCTAACAAATAAATAAGCCCATAAAATAGAAATAATTTCAGACATTGTTATGATGCTCAGAAACAAAAAGATGGCAAGACAGAAAATTGTATTCCTCTTTATTTCCTTTCTTTCAGAATTACTGGTATTAAAAACAATAATCTGAAAGCCAAAATATGGAGCATAGCCCTGTTAGGGTTGCCATAGGAAACGTAGGAACTTTCAGTTGATGGGTATGCCCTGTGCTGGTCCAGTGTGGTCTAGGACAGTTTGAAATCTGGTTCCCAGGTTTAGGTGGTAGCCGGAGGGGAAATATGTCCGGAAAGAAAGCGTGCTATTGACTTCTTAAAGTGGTTTCAGAAGAGGAGTGATAGTCACCAGGACAGGAAGTTTGAAACCGGGTCTCCTTAGCAGCTCACACAGCCCCTGCCAGTCCCTTCCCTGGGCAGAGCCTCCCTGTCCAATGGTGAAGGCAGGCTGGCATGCCTCAGCTCTACTCTCTCCACTTCCAGCTCCTCTCTCATTGCATTTGCCACGTGAGTTACAATGATTTGTTTATGTACCTCCTGCCTACCAGCCAGTCTCTCCTAAGTGTGCATGTTTTTTACTCGGCTCCATGTTCCCTGTGCAGTAGCTGGCACACAGTTGGTGCTCCATAAAAACGGGTTGAATACAAACATGAGTGAAATCCATTATTTGCTCTTTTTGGCCTCACTTTCATTTACAGTCTAAAGGAAGTGACTCGGCTGATCCCCAATGTCCTTCTTTGATTTGTGCACTCAAGGCACCAAAGGCCTTTTTAGACTGTAAACCAATCAGTCCTTAAAACATTCAGATCCAGCCGAGACCAGTTTGGCTCAGTGGATAGAGCGTTGGCCTGCGGACTGAAAGGTCCCAGGTTCGATTCTGGTCAGGGGCATGTACCTGGCATGCAGGAGGCGGCTGATTGATGTCTCCCTCTCATCAATGTTTCCGACTTTCTGTCTCTCTCCCTTCCTCTCTGTAAAAAATCAATAAAATATATTTTTTAAAAAATTAAAAACAACAACAACAAAAAAAGCATTCAGATCCAGAGATGTAGAAGCATGGAACAGACTTTGGAATCTCAGAGTGAAGGGAGGGAGGGTGGATGAGTGGGAAGAGACTCCTCAATGAACTTGTTTGCATATATATGCATAACCCATGGACACAGACAATAGGTGAAGGCCTGGGATTGGGGGTGAAAGTGGGCTAGAAGAGGTCAATTGGGGGGAAAAGGGGAACATATGTAATACTGTCAACAATAAAGGGTTTTTTTTTTTTTAGTATATTTTTTATTGGTTTCAGGGAAGAAGGGAGAGGGAAATAGAAACATCAATGATGAAAGAGAATCATTGATTGGCTGCCTCCTACACACCCTCTACTGGGGATCAAACCCACAACCCGGGCATGTGCCCTGACTGGGAATTGAACTGCAACCTCCCTGTTCATAGGTGGGTGCTCACCACTGAGCCACACCAGCAACTTCTTGGTCTTTGAGCGTTGAGACGTTTAAGTAGTTAAGTGACTTTAATCTGAGAGTGAGCCGTAGGGAAGGGAGAAAGTGGACAAAGCCCTTTAGACTCCCAGGAGAGATCCATGCTTCTTGTATATCCTTGTATTTGACTATACCCTTCAAAAAACATATCAATGATAGAAAGAAGCGCACGAAGGCCAGCATTTAGGAATAAAAATGGGCCGGGATGAAGAAAAAAGGGTCAGAAGCAACCGGGAAGAAGAGTGGGTCTAAGTCATGTCTAAGAGAGGAGGACTGTGGCAGAGGCCGTGGAAATGGAAGGAGGCTGGGGGAGGCTCTGGGTCCGTAAATTCAGAAATTGTCTGTGGCCTCTCTGTCAGTAATACCTTGTTGGAGCTGCTGCGAAATGAGAGTTTGAACAGAAGCACTTTAAAAAAGATTGAGACAAAAATGTAATAATTGCACACTCAGGCTGGTAATTTCAGAAATTCATGATGTTAAAGGCTCCAAACATGCTACTTCAAATTTGGATTCCTTTTCTCTCTTCATGAAAGACCAGTCTTGTCAGATGGGAGCTGATCGCTATGTTTGAGGCAGATCTGTAAGTGGTCGCAGTCCATTGTCCGAGTGGGAAAACTGTCCTTCTTCCGTAATTCAAAACGTAATTGAAAGAATGTAGCTCAACAATTTTGAAGTAATAAATTTTTTTTTTAAGATAATGGTTAACTTCAGTCCAATCTCAGAAAATTCGAGCCCCAAAGGATTTTTTTTTTTTGAGAAAATAAAGAGAAAGGAATCGATGAGCAAAAATGGCGTGTGAGAGCAAAAAAAAAAGTGTTTTTTTTTTTTTTTTTTTTTTAGCTGTGATCTGTCCCATTCCCTAAAAGAATACAGAATACATTTTTAAAAGGTATCTGTTGACAAAGGTCAATAAAGAAAGAAAAGCACTCTCAAGAGTCAGGAAGGAGTCACCACGGATTGTATTAATTGTTCAGAGGAGGTGGGAAGGGCAGGGGTGGGGTGGTGGGGGAGGTGAGGCTGTATCCCCCCCCCTGAGGCACGAAGGACCTTTATTTTCCTGTATTTTACCAGGGTTTCACGCCAGCCTAAGGCATAATGTGTACAGGCTCTTACCTCGTCTCTCTCTCTCCGAGGAAAAGAAGGAAAAGGGAATGGAAAAATATATAATCACGGATGGTAAATAGAAAAGGCACTTGCGCTGCCCTGGCCCCCGGCATTGTCTCCATTGTGCGCAGTGTCAGAGCCATCACATCAGGTTGCCACCGCGGGGAGCATGCAAATGGGAGGCCGGGGAGGCAGGCGGCGGGGAGCAGCCACCACCTGCACGTTTCAGATTGTTGGCAGGTACATTGCAGTGGACGAAAACAGAATAATTACTGGAGATGGAGTTGGCACGTGTAGTCTACAGGAGAGGCATTCAATTGCACACGAATATGATAGGTGAACTATAAAAAAAAAAATCAGGGGGAGGGAATGGGGGAAAGACTCCCTATTAAACGCCAGACAGCTGGCAAATTCCAGTCCTCCATTTGGTTTTTCTCTGCCATGAGAGAAGCTGACCTAGGAAGTCAGATGCTGGCAGATTTCGGACCAGGTGGTATACGCAGGAGTAAAGGGTAAATACATCGAGGCTTGGAGAGGGCTTCCCTGAACAGTAAACGGAAAAAGCCTCCAGGGCTAGGGGCATGGAGGGAAATGTGTGGGAACCTCACAGTGGGTGAGTAAAGGCAGGGGAGACCAGGGCTTTGTAAACACTGGGGTGCTTATTTTATCTGTCACACAGACAGCATTTATGGGCCAGTCACTGATCTAAGCACTTGATAGGTATTAACTCATTTAATTCTCAGAGTGACCTTAGCAAGGCTCTTCTTATCCCTGCCATTTCACATGCAGAGGAGGAAGTTGAGTCACAGAAAGTTAAATGACTGACCCAAGACTATTTAGCTGTGGAGGGCTCAGCTCAGGTCACCTGCCTCCCAAGTGGACCCTGTAGTCCATCGTGTTGAGCTGTCTGCTCACTAGAATGCTTAGGAATGTTAAATGGGATGCTGTCTGAGATATACAGAGATCAGCAGCAACAGAGTGATCATTTTGTGCAAGTTATCTAGACTGTTCAAAGTGACTAGCATTATCCCCCTGAATGTGCAGTAATTTACACCAAAGTCATTTTTTCCTTTGTGAATATCTGACCAACATCCCCTTCAACCGGAGTCTGGCCAATGAAAAGCCTGAACACCAACATCAGACACGGACTCCTCCAGTCATGAGCTGTGTGACCTCAAGCAAGTTACTTCGCCTCACTAAACCTGTTTCCTCACCTGCCAGAATAGTAACTACAATCAAATCATCTCTAACCTTGTAAGGATTACAGAAAATAGAGAGTCAATGAATGGGCTAAGTCCAAAAATGGTAGCCATGATGATGATCTTGGCTCTACATCACGATTGTCCAACATTCTCCCGTAGTCAATAAATAATTATTGAACACCAACTGCATTGCCACGTATGGTTAGAGGCACCATGCTCAGTAACACTTTTATAGCTCCTTGGTATCTTTTATAAGGAAAATATTCATGTATGTGTTGTGATCAGATTTATATATACAGTGGTACCTCAAGATACGAGTCCCCTAACATACAAGATTTTTGAGATATGAGCCGTCGAGCAAGCGATTTTTGCTTTGAAATACGAGCAACATTTGAGATAGGAGTCATCGCGCGGATCGGCCGGCTGCACATGACCCACCAGTTTACCTCGACTGAGCGTCTCATAGTTTCCCACGCCTCAAGGTTACGGAACGAATTAAACTCGTATCTCGAGGTACCACTGTACCTCTATTTTTGAAATCTTTCTTTTGAAAGACTAAAACGTCTCCTTTTCCAATCTTATTATAACTTACTCAAATGTGGTTTATCTCTAAAAGGTATGGAAGCCAGGACTTCTTTTTAGGAAAATCACATTGTTGTCTCCTTCCTGTCCAAACTTGACAGTCTACCTTATTAGGGAAAAGATATGCTAAAGCTTAAAATGAATATCAATAGCTTCACATGAGAAGGATGAGGAAAAGTCTACTCCCTTCTCCCTTTAAAATTATGAAGTGAGATGTTTATCCTGATTCATTATATCGAAGTCAACTCTGATCTCAGAAGTGAAGGGCCAATTTCCCTTAATGCCATTAGCCACGCCTCTGTCCTTCAAGATGTTTCTGGACACTTCTCAGCATTCCTGGACAGACACTATAAGGAAGTTGGTGCATTTCTTTGCATGTGGTGGGACCAGAAATGACCATCAAAGAGAAGAAGAACCTCTGAGGCAAGAATTCACAGGCGTGAGTTAGTGGTTTCTGCCCACATGGAGATTCACCCTTCAGCTTTACAGAAGACGGTTTGATTGATGGAGGAAAGAGTTGTTTATCTTTGTTTGAGCTGGAGCTTTGAAGGAGGAGCAATACCCCTGAGGCCATTCATTGGTGGAAGCAATAATCATTAAGGACATTTCCCAAAGGGATGAGAGATCTCTGAGTTTTAGGACCGCAGAGTTTATTTGCCCTCCCTACTTGCCATTTCCCCCTCCACTGCCAACCCCGGGTTCTTAGAGTTACATTGTTAAGGGACTCTTTAGGTCCTGTTTATACTTAACCCACATGGATGACTTCACAGAATTTTCCTCACTTCCCCCCAACAGGACAATTCTCCTTTGATAGCCTCCGAAAAAGTGGTGGCATAGGAAGCTAGTCCCACTTCTGCTGGGTCTCTGATAAGGCCAATAATATGTAAATCCTGCCAGTGCCTGCTTTGTGAGTTAAATAATTGGCCAAGATTATCTAAACCAATGACCAGCGCTACAAAAAACAGCCAACTTTGACCCTCTGAGGATTGTTACTATTACTCTTCTACTTGACTAACCATCCTTATAGTCTTTTCCTAACAATGGATCAACTAGTTCCTTTCAAAAATTATCAAGGTGAATAAAGAACACAGACTCAACTAAGCTCCTATTTTCTTGATGCATGAAGCTTAGAAAGGAGTATAATTTATGGTCTGATTCAATCAGAAGCAAGACATAAACCAGCCGAAACCGGTTTGGCTCAGTGGATAGAGCGTCAGCCTGCGGACTGAAAGGTCCCAGGTTCGATTCCCGTCAAGGGCATGTACCTTGATTGCAGGCACATCTCCAATAGGGGGCGTGCAGAAGGCGGCTGATAGATGTCTCTCTCTCATCGATGTTTCTAACCCTCTATCCCTCTCCCTTCCTCTCTGTAAAAAATCAATAAAATATATTTTTAAAAAAGACATAAACCAGACGGAGAAAGTGAAATAGACACATAAGAGATGTGAGAAGGCAGAAGAGGATGGCTTTTTACATGAGTGAGGCATGTGTACCTTGAGACCCCTGTTGGCTGGAGTGATCATGGAGGGAGTCGTGAGAAGACCTTAAAGAATGGGTAGGGTATAAAGAGTGACAAAGGAGAGAGAGAGGGTGTTGTAGGCAGAGAGGAGTGTTGATAAAGGTTCCATGGTGAATCCCCAACTTCACTGGACCAAAGGGAACTGGCATGCTGAAGCCAGTTGAGCTTCGAGTGTGTAATTCAGGTGTTTAAGGTGTGTCTTGCAAACCCGAAGTAGACACTGAAGACTGCACAGGTGGAAAGTATGAGGAATCTGGGATTTTATGACTATAGGTCTGGCAGGTGTGGGAGGGAGGGACTGAAGGGGGCAGACAGGGAGATTGCAGAGACCATAGGATCCTAAGTTAGGATAGGGGTGGGGAGAACAAGTCGGGGAGTAGCGAGATGCTGACAATCAAGTGTTTTTCCTCATCGAAAGTTTCATATTTCTTAATTGCATTTTATAGGGAAAAATTACAGTAATGTCTTTAACAAGTTTAAAATGCAGAATGTGATAAGGTTGTGATTTAAAAAAAAACAACTTTTGAAGAGTAGTATTAAAAGCTTCTGAGTTAGATTCAGTATAAACCAGCATCCATTCTGTTCATTGCATACAAAATGAAGTAACTATACATCCTGCATCTGGTTTGTATATATCAATCATAATATATAAAGAAGTCATACCCAAAACTTAATCAGGTTTTCTGATTATAAACTGCTTGAATCACTATGACAACATACTTGGAGTAGAATCTTCCACATCCCAAATCTCAATGTACAGATATCAGCCTATAAGTTAAATCCTCATTCCCAAATCAGCCTTTAAGTTAAAATTTTCATCCCCAAATTAGACCATAGCCTAATTCTCTTCTCGTGACTGAGAGAGAAACTAAGGAGGGAGAAATTATTTCCCACCTTCCTTGCTTCTCCCATCTCCGGATTATGCCAAAAGCCGTATTGTTCGTTACTTAGTGCTGAATGAGACTTTTGATCTTTTATTTATCCTCATGCACATAATTTAGAATGAGCGGAAGGCATTTCACAAGACAACATTACTAAATGCCAATTTTGCCCATCCCACCTGTTCCATGCTGTCCTAGCAAAACCCAAAGAAATGTGGGGAGAATCATCAAATGGAAAGGGGGACAGAGACTGAGGGACTGTGTGTCCTTCCTCAGCATCACTTCCAATGGGCCAGGTTTCCAGCAACTACAGGGAAAATTTATTCTAAACCTTTAAATAAATAAAAAAATTTTACTACTTCCCCTGTTTCAGTTTTATGGCTCAAAAAACATAGTTAGGGAGATTATTAAACTAGGAGCTTTTTAAGGCAGATATCATGTTCCGTTCATTTAAAAATGCTTTGTCTTTGCTCTCTCCACCACGCCTGCCTCAGACCCTGGCAAATAGGAAATACTTGATGAATATTTACTCACTTGCGTTATTGAATCATACTGTCTTAAAGGTTTAGGCTGCAATTATATAAACCAACAGGATTAATCTGGAGTCCAGATCATTTTAATCAATGCTACCTTGAAGCTCTGTGGGTTAGTCAATAACCACTGTAAAGGCTTTTTGGAAGAGAGCACCGGACCACGTGCTTTCAATGGTGGCCGAGGCTAATGCATCCGTACAGCCGTTACAGCACAGGTTTGCGGACCTGACACAGTGCAGCCGTGGGTGAGCCTTCCATTGAATAGCCCTCAGATGGTTCATTTTGTCTGCTGATGGCAGATACCGAGGCTACAGAAAAGCTGCCCTTGTTACTGAGAGAGCCTTTTCAATGTTTAATTTGACATGGAGGCTTACATGGCCAACGAGACATGCAGACCAGCAGCTATCTCTCCTCATCAACCTCTTTGCTTGGTTTCCACCCATCTTGGCTGAAAGCGGCTCTATTGTAGGCACCGCTCCTGGCTCCAGTTTACACGTGTGGGTCAATGACAAGATTCCTGATAAACTGGAACACAGAGTGAGGAAATGGGCTTTTAAATGATCACCTGATCGTTCACTTCTCCGCGTTTCATGTCCGCCTGACAGGCTTATTAAAGAAAAGTCACACAGAGCAGACTTGGGGTTTTGTCTCCCAGGTCCCGGTGCCATGAGAATCGTGGACTTTTAGAGCCGGAAGGCATCGGGGAGGTGGTCTCATCCAGGTCTGCCATTTTACTGTGAGGGAACTGATGCTCAGAGGGTCAAATGACTCATCCAAGGTCATGTGGCTCACGTTAGAGTTGGGATTAGAATTCAGCTTGTTCAGGGCTCTTTGCTGGCGTTTTTGCTGATTGTTGTTCAGGCAATCAAGGAAGGAAAAAAGAAGACAGATTTTTTTTTTTTTAATTTTTCGTGGACTTTTTCTAAAGATACCATTTGATGGGAGGTTCATGTGATTTTCTAGGTTTCCTTAGCTAGGCCACGACCTTCAATGGGTGGAGTCCTGGAAAGAGCACTGGCTGTGAATTTGGACTTGGGCTTGAGGTCAGTGTTTAACCATCGCTGTAATTTATTGAGCGCCTTTCCTATGCTAGATATTGTGCAGCTATTATTTTTACCTTCACAGTGAGTCTGGAAGGAGAAGCCGAGGCCTCAGAGCAGTTAAACATCTTTCCCGGTGTCATGTGGATATTCAAATCCTGCGTGATTAACTGATTTTCAAATCTCCATTCTTCCCTTATACCATGCTGCTCTTAATACTGTGTGTCTTCAGGCAAGTTACTGAAGATCTCAAAACCAGTTTCCTCAATTGTCACATGGAAACATTAATATTCTTCCTGCTACTGATACACGGTGAAATGAGAAATAGCGTATCTAGAGTAGCTGGCTTTGACACAGAAGGCACACATCAGAAGTCAGTTCCATTCTGCACCTATGTCCCTCTCCCCTTTGAATTTTTTAAAATATATTTTATTGATTTTTTACAGAGAGGAAGGGAGAGGGATAGAAAGTCAGAAACATCGATGAGAGAGAGACATCGATCAGCCGCCTCCTGCACACCCGCTACTGGAGTTGTGCCGGCAAGCAAGGTACATGCCCCCGACCAGAATCAAACCCGGGACCCTTCAGTCCGAAGGCTGACGTTCTATCCACTGAGCCAAACCGGTCTTGGCTCACCTTTGAATTTTTCAGTGGGATTTACATCCTGAACTGTACTGACTCATGTTGGAAAAAAAAAAAATGGAAACACTTCCAAGGTGTCAGACAAGGTCAGCAGTGGATTAAACATTCAGATGATAATCCCAAACCGTCAAAATAACCTAATGACAACATGGTAAATTGCAGGCAACTGGCCTCCAAGCCTGATCCCTGTGAGTGAAATAAAATAATGGGATCAACCACATTCAGATGAAGTACCCAGTTGAATTCAGCATCCTAAACTTAAAATTCAGGTACAATTTTTAGGGGAGGGAAGGTGGGAAATGTGTTCAATATTCAGATAAAATGTTAGACAGTAGATTTGTTCTATGTCCCATTTATTGATCCTATCTTATATATTCTGTACAAAGTAAAAAGATGCAGGCTTATTCATTTAATAATTCCAAGGAGGCATCAGAAATTACTTGAACATTTTTTGAAGCATGTATCACAGTTCTGAAATTATACGTGTAAATGTGATATACAATTTACAAAAATTCGATTTGCAATACTTCAGAGATATATCTATTGTAGTTAGCCAGGGACAGCTTTTACAGTGATAGCAATCAGAGGGGTTTATATTAAGAGGACAACAATGAAACAAAAATACTAATTAAAAGAATATCGTGCTTGAGTCAGCCCAGTGAAAGACAGTGGATGGGGCTGATCAGGAAAACCACAGTGGCATAAAACAAGATCAGTGAGCTTTTAGATTCAGTAAGTGACCTACAGAAAAATCATTACACAGGTTCCTGAATGAAAAGGTGTGTATTTATGACTGAAATATTCCATCAAATCAGACATGAGACAAAAATGACTACCAAGCAGAAAGCTGCTCTTATCTAGAATATAAGTTACAAGGGAGTGGGTTGTGTTCATATCTATCATTTATTACTTTTTCCATTATGTAACCCTCAATAATTATTGAATAAAAATGAAGAATAAGTTCTCATCCGTGCTAGAAGAAAAGTTTACCAGGGGGCTACTGAATGAAGGTTTCACCTAAAACATGCAGAGAGCGAGGTTAAGAATTCCAGAGGCTGCTGGTGTAAGTGAGTGCTATTTCACTGTCCTACAGGTAAAAAAAAGATGGAGAAATCTGCTTAACCACATTTTGTGCTCCAACATAACCTACCTAATGCATAGCATTTTTCCCTATTGGATATTATCTCAGAGTCTGCCTCGCACTCTCCCCTGCAGCAGGAAATGAATTATAGCTGTATTGTGTATTGTTAAATAAATCCCCTGTATATTTTCCAATACTCTGTGTACAAGTTACCAACCATGGAGTGAATCGTGGACCAGTCGCTTGACTAATCAATAGAATAGAAGGTGCTCTGGAAAGCTAAGGGATGCTCCGATTTTTGCCTACACCGTAAGTTTCTGACTTGAAGGACTTTTAAAACCATCCGTTGAGTTAATTAGTATATATCTCCTAACTGATAATGCATTTTTTAAATTACAGTGCTATCATTGGGTTGAATAGCTTCTATACCATGGGATTTACCTTTATACAAGTCCTCTCTGTGCAGGGAGCTGTAGTTCAGAGTAGTTGAGCTACTTACTCCATGTGAGAAGCCTATCAACACGTGGGCATCAGTCTAGTGTCAGAGGGCTGTGGCTTAGACTGTGATGGGAAGTCTGAGAACTTGAATGTGAACTTCTCTTTCCTTGCATGTCCCCACTTCCTCTCGTCCACTTTGCAAACATACCCACCTCCACCACTCAGAAATGTTGTAGGCACTCGGCTTGACATCTCTGAAATGCTGTCATCTTCCCTGGGCTGGCAGGGAACGGTGATCCTGTCCCAAACCTTCCTTTACCAAGAGCTGCATGAAACCTCTCTAGTGACAGCTGGCTCCCTGTCCCTACTGGGGAGCAGGGAGCGGGTGGACTCTTTCTACCTGCGCTCCACACAGTGGCTCTGGAGAGGAGCTGCCGACCAGAGAAGACGAGCATTACCCAGCTTCCTTTGGGGCTGGGAATGGGAAAGAGGAAATAATAATAATAATAGAATAATTTATTGCACCAGAGGAGGTAATTTGTCAAAAATTATCTGATAGCACAAATTACTTACACTTGACCTCCAAATTGGACCTGGGCTTTATAGTCACTCCTTAGTTCATCCTTATCAGATTTGTTAAAAGAGAGGTAGGGTGTGGAGTATGTGTGGAAGGGGGTGGAATTCTTTCTAGAAGCCATAGAATCATTTAGCTTTATGTCTCCACTAGAGGCCCAGTGCATAAAATTCATGCATGGAAAGGGGGGCGGGTGTCCCTCAGTCCAACCTTCATGCTCTCCAATCTGGGACTCCCAGTAGGATTGGGCCTGAATGAGCAGTCAGACATCCCTCTCCCAACTGCTCACCTGCCTGCCTTCCTGATTGCCCCTAACCACTTCTGCCTGCCAGCCTGATCACCCCCTAACTGCCCTTCCCTGCAAGCCTGATCACGCCCAACTTCCCTCCTCTGCTGGCCTGGTCACCCCTAACTGCCCTCCCCTGCAGGCTTGATCACCCCCAAATGCCCCCCCTTGCAGGCCTGGTCCCTCCCAACCGCCCTCTCCTGCTGGCCTGATCACCCACAACTGCCTTCCCTTGCAGGCCTGGTTCCTCCTAACTGCCCTCCCCTGCTGGGCATCTTGTGGTAGCCATTTTGTGTCCACATAGGGGCAGCCATCTTTGGCCACATGCAGATACCCATCTTGTGTGTTGGAATGATGGTCAATTTGCATATTACTCTTTTATTAGATAGGATGGTTCAAAGGCATCAGTCTTATCTCCCCACCTAAAATGCAAGCTCCCCAAAGGAAGAAACCATATCCCAGACGTGGTAGCACAGTTCTCAGAGGCCTGTGATCTCTGCTCCCTTGGTCATGCTGGTATAATCCTAGCCCCCTCTACTTGAGTGGGACCTGTGACTTGCTTCCAACCAATGCAGTGTGGCAAAGGGGGTGGGATTCTTCTTGGGACCTTGAGCAAGCTCACGGCCATGTGGTGCACCAGGTAGGCAAGGGACCATCAGCAGAGAACCGCAGCTGCCTTCAGTTGCTGAGAGCAGTCCCCAGTGACTGCCACCTGAGGCCTTACAATCACAAGAGGATGAGTTCTGCCAATCGCTGGAGGGGTCTTGGAAACAGACCTTCCCTAGTCCAGTGGCCAGCAAACTGTGGCTCACAAGCCATGGTTTGCTGCTCTGTTGACTAATGAGTTTGCCGACCACTGACCTAGACTCTCGATTCCAATAATTACAGGCTGTTGTTGTTCCTGGTGATTAAGCCCCAATCCCAGTGGTCGGCAAACTCATTAGTCAACAGAGCGGCAAACCATACCTTGCGAGCCACATGTAGTTTGCAAGCCACAGTTTGCCGACCACTGCCCTAGTCAGACCTCCAGATGAGAACACAGCTTAGCCATCACCTTAACTGTGGCCTTGGGAGACCCTGAGCAGAGAACCCAAGGAAGCTGTGCCCAGACCCCTGGCCCACAAAAAACTAGGAGCTGATGAATGTGTGTTGTGTTAAGGTGTGGACTTGTGATAATTCATCATGCAGCAAGAGGAAACTAGTATAGTGTATGTTGTTACCCTTCCCCCTCTAGTTTCTCCCGGGATGCTGAGTACATCATAGATGCTAGTAATTAAACATAGCTTGATTGATCCATCTGTCATCTTCAAACTTTGTCCTTTGGGTATTGGATTTGGGCCTTTGAGAACTCACTAATTTTCTCCACATTTGTTTTAGGTAAGAAGGGGACAAATCATATCTTATCTTTCTTTTTTAAAAAATTTCTTTATTGATTAAAATGTTACATATGTGTTCTTATTCCCCCATTATCCCTCCCATACACACACTCATGCCCTCACCCCCCTGGTGTCTGTGTCCATTTGTTAGGCCCATATGAATGCATATAAGTCCTTTGGTTGATCTCTCTCCCTTACCCCCACCTTCCCCTACCTTCTCTCTGAGGTTTGATGGTCTGATTGATGTTTCTTTGTCTCTGGAACTGTTTTTGTCCATCAGTTTATGGTGTTCATTATATTCCACAAATGAGTGAGATCATGTGATACTTATCTCTCTCTGACTGGCTTATTTCACTAAGCATAATGCTCTCCAGTTCCATCCATGTTATTGCAAATGGTAAGAATTCCTTCTTTTTTAGTGTAGCGTGGTATTCCATTGTGTAGATGTACCACAGTTTTTTAATCCACTCATCTGCTGATGGGCACTTAGATTATTCTCAAATCTTAGCTATGGTGAATTGTGCTGCTATAAACATAGGGGTGCATATATCCTTTCTGATGGATGTTTCTAGCTTCTTGGGATATATTCCTAGAAGTGGTATTACTGGATCAAATGGGAGTTTCATTTTTAGTGTTTTGTGTCATACCTTGTCTTATTCTTCAAGGAAAAATAGTTACCAGACAGTAAAACACTTTTCAGCAATACTTACTGCTCTGGAAATAAACACCCAGAGCCATACTGAGGTGCAGGTGTGATGGGAGAGCCATCTGCCAGTGTTTCGGCTTGGAGGGATGTCTGGCTGTGAATGGGTCATGCTGTGTGGTGACTTGTTAGTTCCATCTCTCCAAAGAATGGGCTGGGGTATAAGCATAAGGAGAGCTTTTTTCTTCCTACACCATCACCCCCCACCTCCAATCTGAAATGTGGGGCCATGGCGGGCCATGAGGAGCAAACAGGATCTCAGGGAACTGACCGTCACTGGTGCTGGGGGTTCACTTTAATGCACCCAGATGTCAGGGGCACTGAGAGGCAAGGACGGCTACACAACGTGTGGGGCCCATTGGGAAACGAAAGTGCTGCCTGTGCTTAAAAGTAGGAAGAGAGTCCCATGAGCTTTTCCTTTCTTCCATGGTCTCTCTCTAAACCTGTCACGGAGCTTCTCCTCTGCTACTCAATGGCATGTTCCCTCGGGCTCAGGGTACTCCGGGGAGAGCTGGGGCCCCAAGGCACCCGGGCCCCTGCCCAGACTTGGTGCACACATGCACATTCAACCCTCCTACTACTGGTTCCTCCCCCCACTCCTTTCCCCCACTCCCCCGACCCTCACCACCAGCCAGACGGACAGGCTGTGCTCATCCCAAGAGGGGAATTCGATCTCCCCTTCCAAAGGGCCTGGGCTCTAGCCCGTGGTGGACAGCACACCCAGGGACTGCAGCCTCCATGCCCAGATGGGCTCAGCACTGGATGGGGTAAGAGGCTCAGCAGGTCAAAGCACGTTCCAAATGCACACAGTGGGGCCGGGACAGTCACCACCATGCCCTACCTAGAGGCCCCATGGGGCATCCATGACCTGACCCTGACCCGGCCCACACCCACACCCACACCCACACCCACCACAGGCCCCCACTGCTGGTCGATGGCAGCGGCCGTTGCTGGGAAACTGGAAGGCAGAGGCTGGGGAGGCCTGGGCCGCAGGGACGGAAGGAGTAGGTGTGGGAGCAGACATCCCAGAGAGGGTGGGAGGCAGCAGGCAGTGGGATCCCTCCTCCGTCAAGGCTCCAAGTTACCAGCACACGCTCCATCGTCCCAGCAGCTGCCACTGGAAAAAACAACATGGAAGAGAAGAATTCTGAAAGAGCAACAGCGGAGTGTGAGATCCCAGGACGCTGCCTGCCTAAGCACAGAGTCCTGGGGGGGACTGCCCCTGGCCCGAGGGGCGTACAAAGCAGGGAGCCAGGGGATACTGTCTGTACTGATCCTGCCCCAACCCCTCCTTTTCCTCCTCTGCGCTCCCTCTGTGCCGGGGTGCATTTGCCTTTGGGGGAGAGGCCTCCTGAGCCTTCCTCACTGTGGCAAGACACGCCCCGCTCCAAGGAAATGGGTTCTTCCTAGTTGAGGTAAAATGGAAGGGAAATCCAGAATAAAATGGAAATACTTATAATGCAAAACGTTGCTTAATATATGTATTTTTTAAAAAATTTTTCCACTTTCAGGATTCCTAATACTTTACCATGAAAATCACGGTGGGTGTATACATGTATGGCATGCATGTGCATGTATGCAAATGAGGAGCTTTGCCGAACAGATCAAGGAATGCATGATAAGCACATATTTAAAGCGGCCTGCAGTGGTTGCTACCATTGGAGAAGTCCTGGAGTGAACCCGGAAAGCTGCATTCTGCCCTCTCTAATTGGCCAGAATAATGTGTTTCTTTAAGAAACACCTCACCTTCGCAGAACTGAATTCCGGTCTCTGCCCACGACCTCACTTCAAGCAAAAAGGTTTGATAGATAATCATGGGACACGATTTGATTTTCAAAGGCTGTGAGGGAAGACAGCCCACTGAGTAATCCTATTAATATTTCCGCTATTAAGATATCCATTTCCTATATTTGGAATCCTCAGAAAGAATGGGATCTAAATATTTAAACCTCTCACCGAAAAATGTCTGACAACCGGAACATGTCTTAAAAGCCTATCTGATGCTGGATAATCAGAATCAGCTAACAGAATTCATTTCTATTAAAGCATTTCGGATGATCAACTCGCTGATGCGTCTTAACGCTGACATGGCCTCATACCCTTGCCTCAAATCTTTGGTGAGACAAAATGATCGCAGGTGAAGCAAGTTCAACTGCACGCAATGTTTTCACAAGCACAAGACTGTCCGTCCAGAAGAAAGACTTCTGGTGTGAATGATGAGATTTTGAGAAAGTACCATGTTGGTATCAAACGATCTGGTTGCCCGTGGTTATAAATTACTTCAGGCCCAGTTCTCGAACCCCACAGCCCCCCGGTTCCCTCTCTGCCTGATGACAAAGGGAGTTCTGCGCGTGGAAGAAATGAACCAAGTGATGAGGTGAATGAGAACCTGAGCCTACCTAGTCTTTTCTCCCTCCCCACCCCCACCCCCATTTTGTTATGGGTCATAACCACGAGGGCGGCAGGAAGTAGTCAAGGGAGAGGGCACAGGTACGTGGAGCAGAGAGAGAAGGACATTGGCCGCCAGGAACTAATCTTCATGCTCAGCTTTCCTTCCAGCCCTAACGCGCATCCTCCTCAGGATGGATGGAGAGTGACCAGCGTACTCCCCTCTCCCCGTGGGAACCAAGCTGCCCAGGGGCCTGAGGTGTGGCCCTGCGGGCGTGGGGTCCGAGGGCGAGGTATTCCCTGACCTTGGTGCACTGCAGGGAAGGCTGGATAACGGAACAAGCGTGTGTGGACTTGGTGGGAGAGGCGAGTCTGCAGGGGAATGCCAGAGGAAGGACTGATCTACCAGCCCCTGGTTGTCAATCCCGAGTGTTGGCAGGTCCTGGGGACACACAGGCTAGGGAGGGCCGACTCAGCACCGTCACTGGAAGGCAGTGCAGCAGAGGCCAGGAACCCAGTTTATAAAACAGGACACACCCTCGATGTGAATCCCCCCTCTTTCCTGGGTAAGTGGGGGTTATTGAGTAAGCCCCTTAACCCTCCACTCATTTGTAAACGGAGGCTGCTTAGAGCACCTTCCTCCCAGAGCATCATAAGGTTCAACACAGGGACTTTATATAGAGAAAGGCCTCACTTGGTGCCTGGCACGTGGCAAGCACTCCGTACATTGACCAGGAATGATTTTTGGAGTAATTAACCATCTGGTATTAACCATCCACATTTTACTTGTTGCAAAGCTGAGAATCCAGTGGGACAGGACCCCAGCCTTTTCTGATGTTTTGTAAGCCGTCCTGCACGTCGCTGGTGATTTATAAATAATAAAACCATGAAAATGCGGGTATGACTTTCAAGCCAAGCGGACATCTTGAAGTTTCCACAGCACCTCAGCCATCCCGGATGAATCGGGGTCCTGACATTATCGAAACGTGGTCTGGCAGCTCCTTCCAGCTGCTGCCGGAGGGATCCTCATTTTTCTCTCCCTCGTTTTCCCCACATCATCCCACCGCCCCGAGCGGGGCTCAGCAGCTGGACGCGGCGCAGGCCTGATGGATGGCTGCAGGACCCAGATGGCGGCAGCCCGGAGATGTTTCTGGCAAATACCTCTGCAAGCTGGAGTGTGCGTGTGTATGTGCGTGTGTGTGTGTGTGTGTGTGTGTGTGTGCGTGTGTGTACTCTCCCCTTTTATTGGCACTTGAGCTAAATGCCCAGCAGCCACTTCTTGGCTGGGTTCCATTCAAACTACAGTTGGCGCCTGTGAAAATGGCCTTGGCTCCACTATCTTAATGTGTGACTGTCTATCATGAAGAATTTTCCCACTGCTGACGATTTCTATTTTTATGAATACTTGAAAATACATGCCTCGCATAAGAGTTCTGACCTCCTTTTATCTCTCCAGTGGAAATTCTTTCATACAGAAGTGTCATCTCTCTTATACAATTATGCTTTGTGAGGGGGCTATTTATAGCACTGTGAAATTAGGCAACGTAGTACTCCCTTTGACTTTGAGAAAAATTGTTAAGCGTCAAATTGCATGTCAAGGGAAAAACGAGCTCGTGGAAAAAAAATGAACAGGCCTCACTGGTTTCGCCTGGCCCCCTCCAAGCCCCCTACCTGGATTCGTGGAGGTAACCTGCAATAAAATAAGACGAGCATCAAAAAATAAAACCATGCCTTATCGTGTTTGAGGCAATATACATGCTGCTGAGAGAGGGACATTTTCAATTCGCTGCAGGAACTGGCGAGTTTGCTTTCCAAATGGAAACCCGTGGTGAATGCGTTCGGAGAGAAATGATTATGGCAGCGACTCCCCAGAACCTGATATGCATGGTTGATTCATTGGAATCTCTTCATCCTGCCTCCCCTTAATGCGGGGATCACCTCCACAAAGGCTTGTTATATCCTGTGACTTCACAATCTCTCAATTTTCCCATGAGCACGCTGGAGACATTTTCTCTCACGTAGCTGTCAGTTATGTGATTTCCAGAAGCAAGATAATTTTCATCCTACCTGGAAATGGAAGTATCCTAATCCAAAGAGAGAACTAATCTCTCTCTCTCTCTCTCTGGCTGGCTGCTTAAAGGTGAAGAGCAAATTTCACGCTGTACCAGATGTCAAAGGGAGGAAAGGTAGGCTCAAGCCATGGGGGTCTCCACAACTAAGGAAGAGGTTTCTTTTAAAAACATAGCTAAGCCCAGCTGGTGTAGCTCAGTGGTTGAGCATCGACCTATGAACCAGGAGGTCACGGTTTGCTTCCCTGTGTTGAAGGCTCCCTCCCTAGTAGGGGCAGCCAATTGATGTTTTTCTTTCATTAATGTTTCTATCTCTCTCTCCCTCTCCTGTCCCCTCTCTCTAAAAATCAATAAAAACGTATTAAAAATAAGTGAAAATGTAGGTAAGGCAATGAGGAAATAGTATAGACTTGCTTGGATTTCCTCCTTAATGAATGTGTAGAGACGTAAGTGCTCAGAAAACAAAAGCTATCAAGACTTTTTCCATCATGAATTTTTTAATGTGTTGTTGTTTTGAGTTGTTTTTTTGTTTTGTTTTGTTTTGTTTTGCAAGAAATAAAAGAAGTCTCTCCTGGAGACCTAGAGGATCCCAGGTCTAAGGAAAGTTGAGGTCAGGGGCAAGAATGATTCATTCTGCCGAGACCAGTTTTGGCTCAGTGGATAGAGCATCGGCTTGCAAACTGAAAGGTCCCGGGTTCGATTCCGGTTAGGGGTATGTACCTTGCTTGCAGGCACATCTCACTGTGGGGCGTGCGGGAGGTGGCTGATGGATGTCTCTCTCTCATCGATGTTTCTGACTTTCTATCTCTCTCCCTTCCTCTCTGTGAAAAATCAATAAAGTATATTAAAAAAAAAAAAGAATGATTCATTCTGTGGGAAGAGCTCCATGGGACTGCTTAGTGCTAATCCCGGAATCTGGAAACTGAATTTCTCTGATGAATTCTGCTTCAAATATGTGAATGCTTGGAGTGGCTCTATTTGTAATCTCCGAAAACTGCAGACAAATGTCCTTTGGTGCATAAAGGTCCTTTGGTCCATGTGGTTCAGCGGTGCAGCAGAATACCCGCCAATGGAGAGAAATGGACTGATACATACAGCCGTATGGGTGAATTCCAAATGCGTTGGCCAAGTCAAAAGGCTATGATCTGTGGGATTCCATGTATCTAGCATTCTGCCAAAAGCAAAACTGCAAAGGCCGAAAGTAGAGAAGTGGCTGTGGGTGAGGGCAGCGGTTGGTTGCTAAGGGCCGTGGGGGAACATGTGGTGGTAACAGAACTGGTTTCTCTCTAGATTGTAGGGCATTATATAATTGCATGCATTTGCACCCCCCAAAAGGAATTTGACTATAGGTAGAGTATATCTTAATAAAAACTAGTAAGAACGCACTCCATTAAAAAAATGGCATGATAAATAAGCTGATAAGTTTGAAAAATGTATTTATAAAGAGGCTTTATAGATACTTTCAATATATTATAAGGGAAGAATATGAATTAAAAACCCTGATTCAGCTTCCAGGATGTTCCAGAGTCCCCATTTAAGGCTGATATGCATGGTGTCCTTTGGGAGAGGAAGGGGGAAGGTGGACAGTGAGCTGGATTACTCAGGTTTGGGAACCACTAGTTCTTACCAATTAGTTTAATGTTTATAGAATATGGGAGCCCTGGGGATGTGCACAACAACTTCCTTTTTCTGGGGGAGATCAGGTTAGAATAAAGCAGAGGGCATCCCTGGAGAGGGCAGAGTGAGACAGATAGCACAAAGCCTTCGAAATGTGTGGAAAATCAGAGAGGTGTCTTCTACTCATTGATGGTGACTGGTCAGACCATCTCGTGTATAGGGATACGTGTGTATGTGTGTGTGTGTGTGTGTGTGTGTGTGTGTGTGTGTGTGTATTTGTGCAGCAACAGTCAAGGCATCTCCTGAAGCCACTGCCCTACCTGTTAACACGAACTGTCCATGGCCCTGCCCTAATGTGAAGGGTTAAAGCAATGTCCTGAGTTCTCTGAGTGTTGCAGGCATCACGTCTGATTGGAACACTCACCACAGGCCCTTACGTCGGAAGGGAGCTGTATCCCTGTCCCGGAGTAAAACAATTATTCCCTCATCTGGGTTGGTGCTTCTTAGCATCCTTTGGCCAAATACATGCACATTCAAGTGAGAGGAGCCACAAGGCCCCGTGTATTACTGAAGTTCCTGCAAACTGATTAAAGCAGGACTCCATTTCACATCTAACTCAGCTTCAGAAATCCAACTGGCAGCGGCCATCGGGATTCCTTTTCAAGCCATCTGTCTCGCTGATGCACTTAGTTATACTGGCCCCCGTGTTTTTGTAGACCTGCAAAGCCAATACAATAAAAACAAGAACGTGTAGTCTTCTGAAGACCTCGAAAATGCTTCAATGAGTACATCAGAGTAGTTGGTAATTAGCTGGGTAATTCGGTGGGATGCATGCACAGCGGACGCTGCTGGAAGTGATTTTTAATGTAGTCAGAAGACAGTTGGCCTTTCATCTGAAGTAGTCTGAAGAGTTTTCTCTTCGGTCCTATTGACACTATTAATTTGTTTTGCAACCCACTCCCCGCCCCCTGCATCCTCAGCACACACGGCTATTTCCCCATCACTATGGCAAACAAACGCGGGGAGCAAGGCTTGGAGGGCTCTTGTGGAGAGAGCCATTCGCTCCAGCTTGAGCAAACAGGAAGGTCAATCAGTCTGAAATCTGAAATTTTCACACACATAATAGACCCTTGGCTTATCAAAGCCCTCTTATCTGGTAGGGGAAAAAAATCAAAGGTAAACTTCAGTGCTCAAGGAATTAAAAGACAAATGAGATGTCATAATTATCAAAGTGGCTAATTTAGGAAATTAAGCTGTTCCCATAGGTAACATAATTGCTTGTCACAATCACTCTTTTTCTCATTAGCTTCTTCCATTCAGCACCTACGGGCTGCACAACAGTCTTTGGCCTTGCTCAACAATAAGGGTGTCCTTTTGTGGTTTAGTGTCACATTGTTTCTCTTATCTCCTATATGGAATGCATATTTATTAGCAGGCTTATTCAAAGAACAGTTCTAGAAACTCCAGTCTTTCACAGTTCGGTATTTGTTCATAATTTAAATTTGTTTGTAATCAAACATTTGTAAAAAATAATTAGTTAATTATCAAGATAGAATTTATAGCATTGATATAGCATATTAGTATTCCATGGAAAACATTAAGGGTTTCAATATATAGTAAGATGAGATAAAAAAAACTTATGTCTTCACAAATTTGGAATAGAAGGGAAAGAAATAGATTTTCAAAGCATCGGTTTAGTTGTGGATTTTGGTTTCTTGGTGTGTGTGTTTTGCCTAATATTTTATTAGGCATTTGATTTCTATAGATTCAGCCTGATGTAAATAAATCCTCTATAAGAAAATTAGTATTTGTGAGTCTAAGTAATAGAGTTTAATGTGTCAGCAAGTTCAGAAGTTATTAAGGATAATGTTTAAGAAAGGAAATGAGACTTATTTGAGATATACTTCTTAAACACGCTATTGTAAATGGGCAGTTAAACATTTTGGATTAAAAACGTGAGTATGACTGAAACCGGTTTGGCTCAGTGGATGGAGCTGGAGTGTCGGCATGTGGACTGAAAGGTCCAAAGTTCGATTCCAGTCAAGGGCATATACCTTGGTTGCGGGCATATCCCCAGTGGTGGGTGTGCAAGAGGCAGCTGATTGATTTTCTCATTGATGTTTCTAACTCTCTATCCCTCTCCCTTCCTCTCTGTAAAAAATCAGTAAATAATATATTAAAAAAATTAAAACGTGAGTATGAGGTTGACTCAGATCCTGCTTTCTTGTAAAGTTGTAGAACATGGTTGGAGTGACTCCTAGAAGGACCACATTGATGGTGTGCTCATTTGAAGATATGATTCATCCTGAAGGCGTACAATGGAGCTGTCACTGTATGTCTCTGGAATATTCATGTACCTATTGTGTTTTGACTTCACTAACACTGAATCAGTGAGGTAATTGTGTTATAAGAACTCTTATGATAATATACTAAAAGCCATAAACTCAGAAAGAAAAAGGAAAATACAGCCAAATTCCTAAATGGATGAGGTTCCTATAAACCTTGCCTTTACTCGTAACTAAATCCAAAGTGGTAATATATACCCTGTGGACCTTACAGAAAGAGAACTTCATGGTGAGTTTATCCCCAGAAGAAATAGATAAAAGTACAGTGTGTTAATGTTCGTTTTTTCCTTTGACATTCACAAGTACACTAGTTGGTACACTAGTTGGCACACTGGATGCTCTAATCAGACAAGAGTGAAGACTAAGACAGAAAACAGACAGGCTGTACCACTTGTCTAACCTTTCTTTGTCTACTCTATCATTCCGACTCCAATAATACAACAGAGCTCTTGGGTAGAGTGTGCTATGGGCTTTTTAATAAGAAAGTGTGCTAGTTTGCGACAGAGTAGACACTGGGGTAGAATTGACAGAGACAGGGGAAGAGACAAAAGAGACTGAGAGAAAGATGGTCTTATGCAGAGCAAAATGGTAGTGGATGGCAGCGAGGCAAATATCTGAACAGAAATTGGGGAAACTAGAGAGGGCCTGTCTTCTGCTCATAGTTTCGGGGGGCAGCAACAAATAAAGGAATTTGCAGTGACCAGTGGCTCTTGAAAATGATACTGGTAAGACTAGGAAATGTGTTGCTGATTCTGCATTTTATCCTTATAAAAATTTTTTAAATATGTTTTTATTGATTTCAGAGAGGAACGGAGAGTAAGAGAGAGAGAAACATCAACGATGAGAATCATTGATCAGCTGCCTCCTGTAAGCCCCTTACTGGGAATTGAGCCCGCAACTAAGCACGTGCCCTTGATTGGAATCGAAGCCGGGACCCTTCAGTCCGCAGGCCCAACACTCTACCCACTAAGCCAAGCCAGCCAGGGCCCTCCCCGATCCTTGAACAACTTTCTCAGGTGACACAGATGATAAGTGACAGCGGGATCCAAAGACCAGGCTCCTTAAAACAAAAGTCTATCCCCGGCACCCGTTACAAAACCCAGTGTGGTCCCAAGATATAATTGGGCGTCAGCCTTTAGACATTTTTAGAGTTACCGTGACAGAGTAATTCTGTATCTGTTGAATATCATAATAAATCGAGGCTTATAAAGTGTACATCTGCTTTGTTGTTTCCTATTTTAGTCGTGCTATACACGGCCCTGGCGTTTTATGAACGTGACAGATTGGGAAACAAAAGCGGAGACCGACGCTCACCTGCTCTACGGCTCATTTGAGGGCACTGCCCTGCACCAAACGGTTCCTGCCTTTTCAGCTCTCCAAATAAGCTGGACGCAGGACAGGAGAGGAGTGGCCCCACTATTAGCCCGCACCCTCTTATCTTCTAAGGTGGCTTATTGAGTCGTTTTCTGTCCAGGCATGAGAACTTTCCCACAGGCTTCTCCCCACTGGGTGCAGTCCTTGTCTCCGCGCTCTAAGCTCTTCTTCCAGCCCAATCACCTTTATCTGGGAGCTGTTCTAATTAGTTTCCTCTCCGAACGGGCTGAATTAAAGAGAGGCTTGCTAATGGCCCGTTCGGGGCACCCCCTGAAGAGAGAGATCAGTTTTATTTATGATGCCCTTTGGCTAGGTGTTTGATTTCCTTGACAAAACACCGCTTGAGTCTTTAAAGGTTTGTCTTTAGGTGTTCTTACAGCTGGCCCGGAGCCATGTTCTCTTCACTGGCGATCAAAGGCGCAGACAATGCGAGTCAGCGCACACAGAGTGCGTTCTGTTTCAATGTATTGCTGAGCAGGTCCTTTTCAGTTTTTTTAGTTTTTAAAGGGCCCTGCACTGGAGACAGTTACAAAACAATTCTGTATTGTAATTATGTGCATTTTAATTAATCTGCCTGATTTTCTCTCTTGAGACCCAGAAAGGAGGACCCTGACCCAAGTTTATTTGCATATATAAATGTGTGTGTGTGTGTATATGTGTGTGTATGTGCATATATATATACATACACACAATGAGTGGCCAGATTATTATGCATTCAAAGATCATAATAATCTGGCCACTCAGTCTGTGTGTGTGTGTGTGTGTGTGTGTGTGTGTATGTACTGAGTGGCCAGATTGTTATACATTCAGAGATCATAATAATCTGGCCACTCAGTGCGCATACACACACACACACACACACACACACACATTTAGCAAGTGTTACTAAGCACTTACTATAAATGTGGAAATGCAGAGGCATAACAGATGGTCTCTGCCACTCACTGATGAGGCCTTGAACCCAGGTTTCCTTCCTGAAACCTTGTGCATGGCCAGGGTTCTTAAGTTTTTCTGTGCCATGTCCCCTTTTCACAACTTGGTGCCACCTATGGGCCCTTCTCAGAATGTTTTTAAGGGCAAAAAGTCAAATACATAGGCCTGTGCACCAATATTAAAAATATATAATTGCAATGCAGAAGAGACATGGCCTCTTCACTAACACATTTTCTGGCAGCATCTAAGGAGATTTTGATCAGTGATATCACGGATACCGTTGTGACCTGTTGTCTATACTTACAATGGAATGATAGGCAAAATTTTGTTACAGGGAAAAAATAAAGTGTAATTCTTTTCCCTCTCACATTTAAAGACTCTGAGGACCCTAATTTTAGTTAAGTATTACTGACCTAAGAACAGCTTCAAAAGAAGTGGATCTTAAAATCTCATCTTAAGTCAGAATACATTTTTGCTGTGTGTTTTTCTAATTATTCATTTTAATTTTGATGGGCCATCTTATTACAGGTGGAGTGGGGGCACTCATTCCCACCTGTTGCTTGTGGGAGTGGAATTCTTGCGATATCCCAAGAAAAATATTTTTCTGAGACTGCATGGGAGAGCGAGTGAATTTCATTTCCCTGGAAATCTATGCCTGAGTTTCCAAGGTCCCCTCCCCCAAGTCCTACCATAGAAGACATGCGGCTTTGGTGTTAATAGGGTTAGACTCTGAGTTTCTGTGCCATGTTGGAGCGGTGTTCAGGCCAGCAAAAGGCTAGCTTAGCTTGTGCAGTCCATCCATCCATTTCATGTGTGGCTATGGGGGAAACACAGGCAAATGCAAGGAAGCAGTAACAAGAGAGCCCCATGGGCCAGCAGCCAAGAGTCACAAGAAAGAATTCCTTTTGGGGGAGGGGTTAGATATCCCCCATTTTTTGTGGCCTTGAAGTGGCCCTGCCCATTCTGGACAATCATCTCTGTCCCCAGGTTTGACTGACAGGGAACTACCTTCCCTGTGTCACCCCAGCTTCACCGGGTATGCATGTATCCCCCCTTTGTTGGACACGTTTCCCCAGTGGTTTGCAGGGAATGGGCCAGTGATGTCCTGGGAGAGCAAAGTTCCTGGTGAAGCCACCCAAATGACATGCCTAGAATGTGTGGCTTTCCCTTTGCTCCTTTGCTGTCCTGTATTATAAAAGGCTTATTATGAAAATCAACTGAATGACAGAACAACTGGTAGCTATGATGTGCACTGACCACCAGGGGGCAGATGCTCAATGCAAGAGCTGCCCTCTGATGGTCAGTGTGCTCCCACAGGGGGAGTGCCGCTCAGCCAGTAGCTGGGCTCACCGCTGGCCAGTGCTGCAGTGCTGGGAGGAGCCTCTCCTGCCTCCATAGCAGCACAAAGGATGTCCCACTGACAGCTTAGGTCCCTCAGCTGGACATCCCCCAAGGTTCCTGGACTCTGAGAGGAAGCATGCTGGGCGGAGGGGACCCCCCAGGGCATGAATTTCATGCACTGGGCCTCTAGTTATTAATAACTAGCTAATTAAAATGTTATCCACCTCAAGTATAACACATTCTTCTTTGGTAGAGATAAAAAAGAAAAAGAAAAATCTCTACAGGAAAGAAATCAGACAGTAAAAGGGACAATCGGCTCTTGTCTACTTATTTATTTATATCCTGCCTTGTCTCAGAAAGGATTTAAGACGGCTTGTTCCTGTCTAAATCCTTAGAACTTGGTTAATTAAATCTTCTGAAAATGTAAATTAAAATGCAGTAACATTATTTGACAAATGGAACAAAATTATTATCATCTTTTGAATAATTATGTGATTGGGGATGTCTACATCATATTTATCTAATCTGCAATTAAATCATTTATATATACAATTAAATCATTTCTATCTGCAATACATAAATTTGCATCATCAATAACGGAAAATGTGGCCAATGGCCAAGTTTGCTGAAAGAACAGAATAGGCTGTGTCAGGAGGAAGGGTCACCAGTGATGCTCTAATTGAAACGCTGACAAATTAAACAAGGGCATAACTCATCCTTTCAGCTAGCAGGTGACAACAAAGATTGCTACACCGAACTGGCACAATTTTGTTTACCTTTTTATGCAGAATCTATAACACACACTTGCCTTGTGGCAACATCACTGTTAATCACTGAAGTAATGGCTTTCTAGATAATTCCTAACTTCCATTGGGGCAAGTGCCTACTTTAGTCTATCAACCTCAATTAACATCGCTGCTATAAATTTCTACATGCAATTTTACACCAATTTAAAGAAAATTCATGGAACCTCTAGCCTGTGCCAGATACTGTGCTAAGGCATGAAGGTCAGTAGGTTTGTTAGTCCATAAACTATAGAGTAAGCAAGACAAGTCTCTTTCTTTAGATCATCTAAACAAACTTAATTCTGACTCAACTCCCCATTTGAAAATGCAACATTAATAATATGCTATCTTGACTATAATTGGAAAGTACTTTTTAAAGGAAAAATAGAAGCATTGGGGCTCTATCTCCATCTCTCTTTAGATCACTCAAAAATCCAGAAGACTCACATGGCGTTTAGAGTATCAGGAACTTTTGAACCATTACGCCACCACCCATATCAAAATCAAAGCAGTCCTGGAATTCTGGTGGATTTTTATTGCCATATTTTTGTGAGACACAGGAATTTTCACAGAAGATGGAAGCCACCTTTTAATGCCTGAGTTGATTTGCTGAAGGATACCACAGCCATTTCCTAGAGGACTGCCACCTCCCACGAGGTCTTACTCCCACTGGTGCAGGGTCCATACTATTCCTACAATAATCTGTAGACCTCCCCACTCTTCCCAGCATGGAGGACATCTCTTCTCCCCTTCAGAATTGTCATTCCTACATTTAGGCTTCTACAGAATTGTCATTCCTGCATTTAGGCTTGACTCACTCCAGGTAGCAGTCAATTTTCTCTACCTGTGACATAACCTTCCCCAAAGCAGGTCCTTTTTCCATCCTCCAAAAAAAAAAAAAGGAATACAAAACCTGCTTAAAGGGGAGGAGCGTAAAAAATAGAATCAGACCAAACACAAATCAATATCTCAATAAATTAGTCTTCCCTCATAGATGTGACTTTAAGCTTGAAGGAACTAGTGAAGTAGGCTTTTAAATCCAGTGATTCTGAAGTCTGATGAGAATGGAAAAAAAAAAATCAAACTACATAATTAAAAGAAGATTTTATATTCCACAGGCCACATTAATAAATTTTTCTATATGGTGCCTGGGCTTGTTAAAGTCTCAATTAATATCTAATAAATGCTCTTTAAGGCTAATAATGAAAGGTTCATAAATTAAACATTTATAGAACTATAATTGTATTACTATTAATAATATTTAATATTTAAGACTGTATCCATTAGACTGCTTAGATAATTTTTACATACCAAACTGCATTTTAAATTAATTGTTTTTTCAATTTTTAATTAAGGGCATGTAACAAATGTCACTATATTATAATACCATCCAAAGCAAAGAAAGTTAATGTTTCAATCTATACCACCTTCCTAAAAACGCATCTATAATCTCCAGGGACTTTTTTGAGAGATTGATGAATGTTTGTAAACACGGAGAAGACCCTTAGAAAGAAAACCAGGTTGCAGTAATGTTTCCAGAGTGCTTACTGTCAGTTAACCACTCTATCAAGTGACTTCCATAATGACATTATTTCATCCTTGCCCAAATCCCCGCTTTTCAAATGTAGAAACTGAGGGTGAGACGGGCCAGACAACCTGCCCCCGTCAGCGATGAATGGGGTGGCAGAGTACTGACATGGAAGGCGTTGGTGAGATGATTTGGTTGGGAGGGATGTTGGGGATTAGTGGGAGCCAGGAGAGTCACCCACAGGCTGCACTGGCAGGCCAGCATTCTGTTTGCTGGGAAGCAGAGGTGACTTAGGGTGGCAGTGGCTAGTCAGCTTTTCAATGCTGTGGCCACCACTGCTGACCACCGTGTTCATTTGGTAGCAGCATGATCTTCAATAAGAATTAAGTCCAAGAGATTCTGACCAAGACCCCATGCATTAACCCTGAGCTTTGCTGCAGCTCATAGCCTGTCAGAAAGCATAGTCCTTGTTTTCACCACCTCAAGGTCCTTAGCACATGGACATTGATAGTCACAGGCCTGTGAGGCAAACCTTTGGGGATCCGCCCCTCAGAACTCCTAACTCCCTGATGGCATTCAATGGAGTCTCCCCTTATCCTAAATTCTGAGTCGTGCTGAAATGCATTATAACACACCTCATTTACAATGGTTTCTTTGTTCATGTTGAGGCATCATTGTAGGGAGGTGAATAGAAACTCTGAAGCCACATTGCCTGGGTTCAAATTCTAACTCAGTTCCTGTCAGTTACATGATCGTGGGCAATAGACTCAACCTCCTGGTGGCTGGATTTCCTAATTTGTAAATTGGGGGCTTTAGTACTATCTATCGTGTAGGGCTTTACACAGACTGATGAGTTATATTTTATATATTTCATATAGATGCTTAATATATAGATGCTAGAGGCCCGGTGCATGAAAATTCCTGCACCGGAGCATGGAGTCCCTCAGCCCGGCCTGCCCCCTCTCACAGTCTGGGAGTCCTCAAGTGGGGGAGGCAACCCGGCAATCAGGGAAAGGTGACACCCTCATCACACCTCTGCTGCTGCCATGGCCAGCAGAGCAAGCCTTGGCCAGCACTGAGCCTCAGGCAGCCCTGGGCAGCTGGGCAGCCACCATCCGAGGCTTGCCTGGGTCTCAGGCCGGCCCTGGGCAGCTGGGGGACTGAGGATACTGGGGGACTCTGGAGGCAGGTGCACGGAGAGGCCATGCCATGCCACATGCCTGCCATCCTGGTGGGGCTGACGTGACTGGGTGTTGCCATCTTGTGGTTGTAGGTGCCACCATCTTTGAGGGTGTCGCCATCTTTGAGGGCATGGCAGTCAATTAGCATATTTCCTCCTTATTGGCTGTGGGTGCCCCCATCTTTGAGGGCGTGGCAGTCAGTTAGCATGTTTCCTTCTTATTGCCTGTGGATACCGCCATCTTTGAGGGTGTGACAGTCAATTAGCATATCCCTCCTCATTGGGTGTGGGTACCACCATCTTTGTGAGGGCATGATGGTCAATTAGCATATTCCCTCTTTATTAAATATGATAGATGCTTACGGCAGCTGATGAACCTGATAGCTTGGGTAAACCAGACGGCGTTAGAGTTCAGCAGAAGGAATATGCATCTCGTTCTTGATTTACGGTCAACACAGTGCAGATGCCGGACTCAGCATTGTGAGACCCTGTGCTCGCCTCACTGTAGCGGCACCAAGAAGCTCTTCATACAACACCCGCTTTCTTCCTTCAAATAATAATAACTCATTGTTCTTCGCAGTTACAGGAACAACCAAATAAACCTAAGCGACTTGGACAGTTACATATCTAAACTCATCGTCATAAGTAGAAAATGGCATCCTCCCCCCTGACACATGTTAGAAACGTTGGCACGAACTTAGGAGGCCACCTGAGCCAAACCACAGACCAGAGGAGGATGTCTTCTCGGGAAAAAGGACACACCTTTCTGCAAGTCCGGTCCAGTGCGAGCAACAATGTGCAACAGTCACCACAAGCCAACAGTGGAACCGGAACGAGAGTTAGGACCGTCTGTGCATTCCCGCATTCATTCTAAGTCTATTCATTCTGAGCTAGTTTCCACCACCGCCTTTGTTTGGGTTCAACATCTCGAACTCATTTTTAATTACTATATATTAAGGACCTATATCAGCTATATAAAATATAATTCCTCAATCTGTGTAGAGCCCTACAAGGTAGATAGTACTACAACCCCCATTTACAAATGGGGAAATCGAGGCAGACCAACTTTTCTCATCTTCTTGGTAGCTACCTCCTCTCCTGGAGCTTTCCTGTTTTAAAGCAGGTTTGGGGATATGCGAATACAAACAAACATATAGTTGTTGCTAGATTTATATATATTTAGATGTTTTAATTTTTAGAGAATGAAGTACATTTTTTAAGGTAGTAATCTTCAGGCAGCTTGTTCAGAAATATTTGACCTATCCTCGCAGTGGGGTAAAAGGCAGGTCAGAATTGGGGTGGAGAAACAAAGAGTCGCAGAGGCATTGCTCAAAGCTACTGGGAGAATTTACAGTCAGAACATGAATGAGAGACTATGACCGATGCAGAGAAGGGGAGCTCAGTACAAATGTACTGCCAGTTTGAGTAGCAGACAGTGGCCGGTCAGAGATGAGGAGTTGAGTCAATGGAGAAATTGACCGGGAGGTATGCAGGAAGGTTTTCTCTAGAAGGTCAGGGTTGAACGGTGCTCAGAAAGAGAAGGCACCGTGTGGTCAACCTGTGGGGCCCATCAAGTAGGTCAGCTTCTGCTGCTGAACCCTGTTCTTGGCTGCAGCCTGTGATGTACTGTGATCGATGAAATGTGGTGGGAGCGAAGCCTGTTACCTCTGACAGAAGAGTCTGGAACCAATGAGACTGGCCATCCCTGCGGTGGACCTCTGATCACACCTAGCAGGTACCAACAGGGTGCTTCTCCTTTATCTCATCCCCTTTAATCAATAAAGAAAAAAATAATAATAAAAGTTTCTCAAAGGTGATCTTTAAAAAGAAAACAGAGAGAGAAGGCTGGAAGAGAAAAATCATTCTCATGTCATTTTTATCGAATAAGCATCATATGATTTCCGGTACGTGAGGTCTGGGCTGAAAGAAGGACTGTCCAGGGAACAAATATTAACCCTGAACACCAAGCCTTCTGCGTATGCTAATGCCACGACCATGGGAAGGACCAGGATCGGTGGGTCCATAGGGTTTCGAGTGTCTGGCATTGAAGGACTTATTGGCCCAGAATCTAAGAGTCAAGAAAGCGAAGAAAGGAAGGGCATTTCTCGTGTTTGTTTGTTTGATGCGGTTGGTATGGGAAGCAGTTGTATCAATGTTAACCTGAGCATGTCTGAGAACCTCTGGGTGCTTATCTCTCTGATACTATTTAGGCAAATGCAGATGCTAAGAACTGAGACTAACAAAACTCCCTGTCCCTGAAGTAAGCAATGCTGGGGCCAGGCACTAAAAACTTAGCTGTTGCTCCAAGAAATACCTGTTCTTAGAAGACAAGATTTTGAGCTAACCAAAGCAATTTGCTAATCAAAACTTGCTTGGAGACTCTTTCCTAGCTCTTTCCATCGATCCATAGCTATTGAGTCATAATTATTCCCATTCAGGCCCCACGTGGAAATCCCACCAGGAAATCACTCAGCTCAGGTCCTAAAATCCTACTTTGGCTTTGCTTGATTTAAAAAAAAAAAAAAAAACACAAAAAAACTGTCAGGACTGGGTATGTCTCAGGTGAGAATATTGGTCTAGGTGGAGGATAAAAAAAAAAAGACAGAACCAAATATAAACCTAGGGGAACCCTATGAGCCTCCTACTGATATGAATCAAGTTCCCATGAGGCACCAAGGGCATCTAGGAACCTCCAAATATACATCTCTAATGAGTCTGCTGGTTTCGGATAAATCCTGACTTAAATTTGACGGGAGTCATTTTCCTTGTGTTTCTCATTATGTTGTGTGAACTCCATTGATGCATTCATCATGAGGCACCATATACCTTCGAGAGGACATCCTCATGGTATTATTTTTCCCTTCAGAAGTTGAAAAGTTAATTTTCCAAGTGAAGAAGGAAAGATGGTTCAGGCAGGGAAGGAGGAAGGTGCTTTTTCAAAGTAAAATCGAGAAACTCTGCAGAGGACAGCGGGAGGGGACGCCTCAGGCAATCAAGCAGGTGGCCGAGTGAGGCAGGTGAGCAGCAGGCTTGCCATGCTCATTGGTGGGAATGATACCTGCTGTTCCCATATTTTAGGAACAGTTTATCTTAAAGATGTGAGAGCATGCATTCATATTAGGATAATTCACGGAGAAGCCTGGAACTGGAAGTTTGGCCAGGCGATAACCATACTTGGCTGCCTTTCTCTAGACAGCCTCAGACATGTTCAAGGTGCAGACTTGGAGACATATGTGCTCCATTGTTCACAAAGAAAATGCTTGCATGCTGTTTTCAAAGAAATGCATCATAATGAGAGACTTTTCTTTTTAAGTTAATGATAGTCAGTAATTTGTATATTCCTGGAGCAAAAGATAATGTCTGTTCTGTTAAACAAACAAACAAGCAACTTTCATAGCTGGAAGTCTTTTTTAGAAGAAGGGGTTATTTAGGCCATTGCTAGCAAAAAGGAAGACTGGCCCTAACCGGTTTAGATAGACATCGGCCTGCAGACTGAAGGGTCCAAGGTTCGATTCCGGTCAAGGGCATGTATCTTGGTTGCGGGCACATCCCCAGTGGGGGGTGTGCAGGAGGCAGCTGATCGATGTCTCTCTCTCATCGATGTTTCTAACTCTCTATCCCTCTCCCTTCCTCTCTGCTTGTTTAAAATGTGTTTTTCTTATGTTTAGAGTCGATTCTGGTGTAGTTCCCTATGTCCCATTTTACATGATAAACTCCTAGACATCAAAAGTTTGTCTCTGGATCTCTTGGTGAGAGCCCAGCAGCGCATCCGCCCTACACAAGGTCCACGTTTCGGCCACAAAGGCACCCGCTGAGGGTGCTAACAGGAGCGTGGTCCCAGACCTGAGGGAACGCTCTGGCTGATGTGTCTCCCCGAAGGCATTCCCATTGATGAGTTAAGAAGAGATATTAATCTCTCCCGCGAGCTCAGGACACAGGGCCCAGCGCCCGGAGCCCCACTTTACAAATCATCCTGCCATTAGCCCGCGCAGCCCCTGGCGCATCCGCCGCCAGCGCTCGTGCTGCTGCTTTATTTTAAGGTGGAATATTTATTTTGGGTAATGGATTATTAAATAGATATGTATCATTTATCTCTGCAAGTCGTTTTATTGAGAATGATTTATGGCACATCCACGGCCATTGCAAACGCATTTGCTCTCTCTCAGGGGCGGCGGTTTGTTATGAATGGCTTACTGAGCGGAGAGGAGCGGATTGCCGAGAACCCGCTCTCTCCGGCTGTGATGGTGTCCCGGGGTTGCCTTACAAATGTTTTGTAAATCGCGGATCCGTCTTTCTCTGGCGAAATTTTCTGAAGCTCAATTAACAGTGCGATTCCCTGGGGCCGTTCTGGGAACTGGAATGCGCGTGCATGTAAGGGACTGCAGTTTGGCATCCTTTGCGCTGAATGGTGGCAGGGTACCCTGACATAGGAGACTGGGATCCCTCGTCTGAAATGCCAGTCTCCATTAGACCACTTACTTAGTAGAATCTGGGTGACCTTTGGGAAGTTTCGTGGCTGAGAGTGTGAGGGAAAGAACAGCTCTAGCTAACCTCTCACGAGTGCGGCCCGAAAAGTCATCTTGTCTGCCGCTGGAATACATGATGCTTCCTGGTGTATGAAATGACAGAAACGGGTGTGAAATGCAACTCGGATTATAATTATTTGGATTGTTTGGTTGTTGTTTTTTAAACTTGACTATGTAAGTGTATCTTTAATTCTCTCTGGCCTGTCCAGAGGACGTGGGGTCATCAAGAGGTCACGGTTGGATTCCAGGTCAGGGCACATGCCTGGGTTTTGGGCTCCATCCCCAGCAGGGAGACATGCAGGAAGTGGCTGACCCATATGCCTCCCTCTCATTGATGTGTCTATCTCTTTATCTTTCTCCCTTCCTCTCTGGAATCAGTAAAAATGTATTTTTTAATTTATTTTTATTTTTATTTTTTAAATATATTTTATTGATTTTTTTACAGAGAGAAAGGGAGAGAGATAGAGTTAGAAACATCGCCGAGAGAGAGACATCAATCAGCTGCCTCCTGCATACCCCCTACTGGGGATGTGCCTGCAGCCAAGGTACATGCCCTTGACCGGAATCGAACCGGGGACCTTTCAGTCCACAGACCGACGCTCTATCCACTGAGCCAAACCGGTTCCGGCAAAAATGTATATTTTTAAATGTACATATGCATCTAGACAAAAAAATGTACATATCCATCTAGACAAAAATTACAAATACTAAGCTACAGTATAATGTCAGTTTGGCTCAGTGGATAGAGCGTCGGCCTGCGGACTGAAGGGTTCCAGGTTCGGTTCCGGTCAGGGGCATGTATCCTGGTTGCGGGCACATCCTCAGTGGGGTGTGTGCAGGAGGCGGCTGATGGATGTCTCTCTCTCATCGATGTTTCTGGCTTTCTATCCCTCTCCCTTCCTCTCTGTAAAAAATCAATAAAAATATATTATAAAAAAATGTCAGGTTTTTTATTTCAGAAAGGTAAACACTGCCGAGTTCTGGAGGTCTACATCAAGGACACTGACATAATTTTCAAAGTCCAGAGTAATACCACAGCACCTCCCCTCAACCCTTAAACCCTGGGGGTTGATACCAGGACATCTCTCCCCAATCTGTCCTGTGCATAACAATGTTGCCACAGAGCCTTCCGGAATATTCGCAACCCAAACTGCACAGAAGTGGGTTTTGCCAATGAGGCGAGGGCCACACATTTATTGCTGATACGGTTTCACCTGTACTTAGTTCCCCCGACACGGCGAACCCCACGGCCAGTTGTCCTTCCCGCAGCCCCTGTGTGTGCGTCTCCCCGGCACCCCCACCCGCACCCGGGGAAGGGGTGGGCAGGGAGCGCGCTCCGCCGCCAAGCTGAATGGCTCTGTGACGTGGCTTCGGTGTGGCATAAATTAAGCTGTCATTTTGTTGGCAGCAAGTGCGGAGAGGCGATGTTCCTGTACTGTAACATTTGCAGCAACAGTTTCCTGGCTCCCGTAACCGAATGACAGGTCTGTGTGCTCCATTCTCAGCGTGATGCTTGGGCCTGCAGCTGGGCACCGCCTTCGGGCCAGGTATTGCCTTTATCAGCCAACCCTGGCCGCCGCCGCCCTCATGCAGACACTTCCCGACCGCTGCCACCGCTGCCACCGCTGCCACTCAGCCGAGGAGGCTGCCACAGGCCAGCAAAACGGCCCTGGTGACCATCAGCTGAGCCAGGGCCTCCAGCCTGTTTCTCGAATGCAAAATGGTCTTTCCTCGCGCACGTCAGGGTGTGCGTTTGTGTGTGTGCTGGCTCCCACCGTGCAAAGCCTCTGGGAAGAGGGGGGTGTCCTGGAGCCGGGCGTGATTTCCGTGGGCAGGAAGCACTGCTGGATGCTCTGAGGGGCTTCCAGGTGTGGGCGGGGAGGGCTGCTCCCGCTGAGTTTCCCACGCGGCAGGCTAGCGAGCGCAGGGCCAAAGCAGAACGGTGGTCAAGGTAATGAGGGGTGTCGGCAGGAGGGTCTCTGGAGGACCCGCAGCAAACTGCTTTCTTTCAATGTCCTCTATCCAGTCTCCCCCCCCCCCCATCAGCCTCCCTCCATCCCCTGCCTGCCCCACTCCCCCAGGTGACTATAAAGCAATATGGGTACCGCTACTTGCCAGCCCTTGTGAATACACGTAAAGGGCAGAAAAGGTTACCTTGAAAGCGGTCAAAATAAAACGGTAATCACATCGGCCAGGCTGCAGCAGGGAGAAATAAGTTATGTTAACCCTGACCTTGCAGGCTGCGCTGTTGCTGGTGGAAGGAGGCTGCTCCCCAGATCAGAGCCAGGCCTTGGTCGGTTCTTTAGGCGAGATCGCCCCCTCTGTCTGCCCCCCAGAGTGGGTGGCTGTTGGATTCTGAGAGCTCTTTAAGGAAGAATCGATGACTGCTCTGAGCTTAAGGAATCTTCCAGAAGAGCATTCCAGCGCTTTGCCAAGTGATGGGTTTTGCTCATGGTCAGCAGGTGCTTTCTTGTGAAGAACTTACCGGTTAGTTCCCCTTCTTCTCCTCCGTGCTGTCATCAGGGAAAGTCAGGAAGCGTGTTGCAAGCATTTCTCATACAATAATAGAGGCTGGCTGGTCTCGGTCTCTGTCGTTTTTTCATGTGTCTTTGTGAAGCACTTAATTTGTCCAAACAGGAAACACACTAGTTTGCAATGGGTCAGGTACTGTCCTAGGGACACAAAATAAATGACAGCTTAACATTCAAGGCCTCCACGTATGGCCCAGGGTGTACTATGAGCTATTTCCCACCACCATCCAGGCTCACCAACTTTTTCTGTTCTTTATTGTTGAAGGTACTGCGGATGTCCCGTTTGTTTGTTTGTTTGTTTGTTTGACCATTGACCCCTCCACCCTCACCCACTCTTCTCCACTCTACTGTCCGTGTCCACACATGCATATAAGTTCCCCAGTTAATCACTCCCCATCCAGCCCCAGGCCCTGCCTTCCCTCTGAAACTCGTCAGTCTGTCCCATGCTTCTGTCTCTCTGGATCTGTATCAGGCTCACAAACTTACCAGCTAGAGTCGGCCATGTTTTCTCTTCACTGTGATGTCATGGCTCACGTCGCTTTATTTATGGGAATGATTACCGTACCCCTTTCTCTTCCTCAGTCTCCCAACTCAGACAGGAAGCCTTCCCCGACCAAATCCTGCACCCCCTCGTGGTTGGACATTTCCGCTCTCTGTTATGTGAGGGCCTTGTGTATATATACCTCCTTCCGATTTTAACTGCCTTTTTATCCGTCTCTAATGCTACACTTCAGATCTTTTATGATGGGAACTGTACTTTCCTCTGTAACCTTGCCCCATACCTAGGACAGAATAGCTATTTAATACAGACTTCAGTAAATGAGTGCTTATGTTCCTACGGTACATCCACACATCGTAAATTCCTGATAACAGAAACAAATTCTCTGATAATAGCTCATTTTTCTCTTGGAGAAGAAAATAATTACCGTATAAGTAGTTCATGTTATGTTTTTTTAGGGTATTCTATCAAAATCCTTTTTTTTTTTTAACCATTACATCCTGTTCCTACATTGTAGAGTCATGTCACCTTGGTCAGCTAGCTGCTACAGGTCTCCCTGCTGGGCATAATGTCCTGCCATTCTCTGGAGCTGATTTCCGCAATTTGCTGAGCTATGATCATCCATATTGAATTTCCATTCTGCTTATTCTAAAGCTATATCACAAGTTTGTCAACACCGTTTTAAGTTCTCAGGCTAGATTCGAAGGTCCTATGTTTGCTCTGGTAGCAACCGGATAAGGCAAATATAACAGATGTGAAAAAAGAAAAAAAGAAGTTCAAAAACCAAAGGAGATAAAACACTCTCGGGGTCTGAAGTCAGCCTGAGGCAGCAGCACATGTTCTGAAATCCGCCAGGGCCGAGGGGGAGGGAATGACACCCCGGTTCTGAGCTTAGAGTAAGCATTTGCTCACTGTGTGACTTGAAGTTGCCATTAAATACCTACCCTACACACAGTGTTTCTCTGCAGCTGTTAGTGCTGACTTGATGCACATTGAAAAAGATCTGAATGTTAGAAAAGACCAGGTGGGAATGTTTTTGTCACTCTTGAATCTTCACCAACCATACGGATTTGCAACCAATGGGAAAACAGTCTCTGCCAAGTCTCCACCTTTTCCTCCGCATCTTGTCCTCATGGTCATCTTCATAAAATGTATTAATGACATGCCTCTTCCATGAAAGTCACAAAACCAATTTCTTTAGGTTAAGTAATCTTAACCAACCAACCAGATAGTGGAAAAACCTCTCACTGTAGCTTGCTTAAAATGTTAATTAAACACTCATATGAGAAAACAAATGGAATACAAAATCTATATGATAAAGGCCAAGTGAGCATTCCTTAAAGTACCTAGTATCAGCATGGGCTGGAACAGCTCCAGACAAAGTTATTTCAACCAAGACCTTGACACTCTGATAGAAGTCACTCAGTGGCGAGGATGAGAAAGAACATTTCCACGGGGAGATGGCATGTGCAAAAGCACAGAGGGAGAGTTTGTGCACCCACGTTCATAGCAGCGTTACTCCCAACCGCCAACATGTGGAAATGACCCCCGTATCCATCAGCAGATGAATGACTAAGCAAAATGTGGCATATCCATACAATGCAATATTATTCCGCTTTTTTAAAAAAGGAAATTCTGGCACATGCTACAATATGGATGAACTTTGAGGACAACATGTTACGTGAACCAATGGGCAAATACTATATTATTCCACTTAAATGAAATACTGAGTGAAGTACCTAGAGCTGTTAAATTCATCGACATAGAAAGTAGAGCAGTGGCTGCCAGGGGATAGGGAAAGGAGGGAATGGGGAGTTTATGTTTGAGGGTATGGAGTTTAGTTTGCAAGATGAAAAGAGATCTGGAAGTTATTGATGGTAATGTTTCTACAACAGTGTGAATGCCCTTAATACCACTGAATTATACACTTAAAAATGGCGAAGATGGTCCATTTTATGTTATGTGTATTTCACCACAATTTTTTTAAAGCTCAGAGTTAGAAAGTGTGATTTAGAAAATAAATGAATAATAGATAGATTTGGCTGAAGCATCTACACTAATAAAAGAGAAACATGCAAATTAACCATCACTCTGCTACACTCATCAGCCAGTCAAGAGGGAATATGCAAAATAGAAGAAAGATGGTAGCCACCCAGCTGCTCCAGCTGTGGAGTGGCCAGGCTGGGCAGGATACCTGCTATGAGGGAGGGCGGGGGTGAAGGGATCTACAGCAAAGATGAAGACTGCAGACTCTGATGGAAGTCTGTAGCAAAGACAAAGAAGGCAGACTCCAGCCAGAGCAAAGGCCTGGGTCCCTGGTGCCAGAGGAAAACTGGTGCTGGAAGCCAAGGGAAGGAAGGCCTATTGCATGAATCTTTTCGTGCAATGAGCCTTTAGTAAGTTTATATGATAGATTAGTTAAAGGTAAACCTAGAATAAAAGGTTCAGATGGAGACTTGGCTGTTGTTGCCTATGGTGGACCTGATGAACACCCAAAGTTCTCAGGTTTGATCCCCGGTCAAGGGCACGTACCTGGGTTGCAGGTTTGATCTCCAGCACCAGTCAGGTGCATGCAGGAGGCAACCGATTGATGTGTCTCTCTGACATCAATGTTTTTCTCTCTCTGTCTCTCCCCCTTCCCTTCTACTCTCCAAAAATCAATGAAAAAAATATCTTGGGCGAGGATTAACAATAATAAAAAATAATGTGATCTTTATTGATTTTTGCAGATCTCCAGTTCAGAACTTGACTAAATGTTGTCTTTTTTTCACCCATAATGTGACACACAGATCTCTAAGGGCAAAAGGCTTTTCATTTATTGAGCTGCTGACAAATGGGTATGGGGATCACTGGCCTTCAAATATCTTGACACTTTCTCATCCTTTTATTGCTGGTAGGAGAATTACTGTTGGATCCCTTCTGACTGGACCTCCGCAGACTTCTATTGCAGCTTTTACTGTATCAGATAGCTTCACCTGCTCACATGCTCACTCAAAGCAGCCTCTTGTAAAGGTGTCTACTTCCATTTGGGACCAAAGGAAGGTACATTAAGACTCACGCCACTGCGATGATGTCTTGTTGTTGTTCTATAGGAATGTAAGTCCCATGTCATGGAGCCTGGGAGTCAGGGAGCAGCCCTGAGTGGAATCTGTGAGACCTTCCTCCTTCTCTCTTGTTTTTAAAGCAGATTCAAAAGACGTGGCCATTCGACGACTCTTCTTGTTATTCACAGGTTTCCAGGCTACATTAAGGTGTTTTATGAACTAGCTCAGAGCATTTATTATTTGAACATTGAGTAGCGTCATTATAATTAAGTGCCTGTCACGATTTCCATTACACACCCCTGTTTTAAGGGACATAACACACAGCCATAAAATTTACTTTTGACTGAAACTTGGCATGCGTAGGTCCAATGCCTGATCACACACTCTTCATTAAATGCACAAAATTATATTATGCATCCCAAATTCCAGTTTACTCATAATACTTTTATGTTCAGAAGAACAAAGATGCCACTTCTCCACCTCAAAATGGACTTCCATTGTGTGTGTTTTCTTATTTTAAAGCATACATATAATAAATGGGAATAAAAGTATGCTATAGGGCTGTAGTCAGCAAACTGCAGCTCACGAGCCACATGTGGCTCTTTGGCCCCTTGAGTGTGGCTCTTCCACAAAATACCACGGCCTGGGTGAGTATATTTTGAAGAAGTGGCATTAGAAGAAGTTTATGTTTAAAAAAATTAGGTCTCAAAAAGAATTTCAATTGTTGTACTGTTGATATTTGGCTCTGTTGACTAATGAGTTTGCTGACCACTGCTATAGGGCATAAGAATTTTATAATGTGATTGATTTATAAATCTGATGCTGTATTTTCAATAATTAGCAGTAACAATTATAGCAAATGCTATAAATCATGTACTCATATAATCTATACTAATAAAAGGGTAATATGCTAATTAGACCGGGAGACCTTCCGGACAAAGCCATGATGGTGGGGCTGAGTTAGGGGTGATCAGGCCAGGAGGGGAGGGAAGTTGGGGGTGAGCAGGTTGGTAAGGAGAAGCAGTTGGGGGTGAGAAGGCTGGCAATGGTGGGAGTTGGGGGAGAGGAGACTGGCATGCAGAGTGGTTAGGGGTGATAAGGAAGGCAGGCAGGTGAGCAGTTAAGAGCCAGCAGTCTTGGGTTGTGACAGGAATTGGGCCTAAACTGGCAGTCAGACAGCCCTCAAGGGGTTCCAGATTGGAGAGGATGCAGGTCAGCTGAGGGACACTCCCCTCCCCGCCCCATGCACGAATTTTGTGCACTGGGCCACTACTTGTATATAAATAACCTAAAAAAATGCACAATACATTTGAGGCTATTATGTCCAAGGATCTACTATATATGTGGGTGGAGAGAGAGAGACAAAGACAGAGAGAGAGAAAGAGAGAGAAAATGAACATGCTACTTTTGTGGCTGGGTTTCTAGATGGGTAACTATAACACAACCTGAATTTTGAAGAAAAGCCACCGAGATCCCCATATGTCCTAATCCCTGGAACCTGTGAATATATTGCCTTACATGGCTAACGGGACTTTGCAGATCTGATTAAGTTAAGTGTCTTGAGAGAGGGAGGTTATCCTGGAGTATCTAATGGAACCAGTGTAATCACAAGAGTCCTTATAAGACAGAGGCAGACCCTGTCTGGGTATCTCAGTTGGTTAGAGTGTTATCTCTATACACCAATGTTGTGGGTTCAATCCCCAGTCAGGGCACATACAAGAACCAACTAATGAATGTATATAAACGAATCAAACAACAAATTGATGTCTCTCTCCCTTAAAAAAAAAATACACCATTCTTCCCAAGTGAACAAGCTGCATTTGAGGAAGATCTAACATGCATCTATATGTAGGATTTAAACGAGGGAGGAAGGTCAGAGTGAGAGGAGATGAGACTGAAGCAGGGGTCCAAGTGATGTGGGGTCCTGAGCTTCTAGGAAAGTCAAGCAGACGAATTCTCCCCTAGAGCCTCCAGAAGGAAGGCTGCCCTGCTGACTCCTTGATTTTAAGGCTTCTGACCTCCAGAACTAGATAGATAGACAGATAGATAGATAGATAGATAGATAGATAGATAGATAGATAGAAGATAGATAGATAGATAGATAGATAGATAGATAGATAGATAGAACAAATTGTCCCCTCGGGAGTTCAACCAAGAGACTGGGAGTTTGATCTCTCGCTATGACATGCACTGACCACCAGAGAGGCATGGAATGAAGGAAGGCCACCAGCCAAGGAAGGGGGGCCCTGGACGGTAGGCAGAAGCCCCTGATCAGCCAGGCCTAGGGACCCTACCCATGCACGAATTTCATGCACCGAGCCTCTAGTAAGAGAATAAGTTTCATATCTTTGCTGCACTAAGTTTGTGGTATTTATTACAGCAACAATAGGAAATTAATACAAATACTTTAGGAGATTAAAAATGCAGGGAAGGCCGAGACTGGTTTGGCTCAGTGGATAGAGCGTTGGCCTGCGGACTGAAAGGTCCCAGGTTCAATTCCGGTCGGGGGCATGTACCTTGCTTGCGGGCTCATCTCCAGTATGGGAGGTGCAGGAGGCAGCTGATCGATGTCTCTCTCTCATCGATGTTTCTGACTTTCTATCCCTTTCCCTTCCTCTCTGTGAAAAATCAATAAAATATATTTTTTAAAAAATGCAGGGAAGAAAAGCACAGATCAAGGCCATTATTTTTAAACCTTTTAGCGTTGTTAATGTCTTCAGAAACATAAAAGGAAATGCTTTGGGAAAGCTAGTTATTAAAAAAAATTTTAATCTATTTTTATTTCTCAATGATCAACATTTCAGATGTTTCACGTTCATTACTGACTGGTAAACCTAACTGAATGGCTCTGGTTCAGAAATAGGGTTGCATGGTCCTATTAAATCCCTGAGATCTTCCTCCCCAAGTAGTGATGCTGATGTGCCCACCCTGCTGCTGAGCTGATCACGTCGACTTATTGCTAAGTGGAGACTTCTTATTGGTTAGGAGGATATTGGAAGCATTTTTTAAAGGAATCAGTAGGAAGTTTGGGCTTTACAGTTAGTGAAGCCATGATCTTTAGCTCTCATCTACCTTGTAAGTAACTGCTTCTGTTAATGCATGTAGGGCTAAGCAGGTTTTACTCACTTCTACCTTCCTAACAGGTGCATAGCTGATCTAGAAGCTCACCTCCCATAACTACTTCCTTCGGCCAAGAGAAAATTGCCAGTCCTCTGCTCGTCTGTGTGAGGCCACAGCTCCTGACAGAACACAGGCTGTCTCGGGTGCAAAACTGTGCTCATTCACTTCCTTTATCAAATAACAGACTAGGTGTTCAGTTACAAAGGTGACCAGATGATAAAGGTGATGACTGGTAATAATAATAATAATAATAATAATAATAATAATAATACAGTGGTACCTCGAGATACGAGTTTAATTCGTTCCGTAACCTTGAGGCGTGGGAAACTATGAGACGCTCAAGTCGAGGTAAACTGGTGGGTCGTGTGCAGCCGGCCGATCCGCTCGATTACTCCTATCTCAAATGTTGCTCGTATTTCAAAGCAAAAATCGCTTGCTCGACGGCTCGTATCTCAAAAATCTTGTATGTTAGGGCACTCGTATCTCGAGGTACCACTGTAAAGGTGATGAATCTCCAAGTTACCCCAACTTGTCTTAGGCCCCCAAACTGTTTCTTCAACTTTGTATGTGGCACTGGCAATAATACCCCAGAGGTAAAGTAGATTATATATCCCTGTTCAGCTGGAACCCTAGCGCCGCAGCTGCAGAAGGAAGGCATTCCCACCAGCGCGCATGCTCCCCTGAAGGGAGCCAGAGTTTCTGGAGGCCTGGGATAAAAATTCTTCAGGAGATTAAAAATGCTGCACGTCCATCCCCAGTGAGAGAGACCCAGGTAACAGGTGCTATGCAGGCAAACAAATAACTGTGCACCAAAAGCAAACAAGAACAAAAACACAAAAAGGCAGAAACACAAAAGGCTCAGGAAGGAGACCTGCCACTTCCATGGCTCCATTGTGCGTTTCAAAATTCTATACGTGACCAAATGGAACTCAACAACTCTTTCAAACCGTAATTGGGCCATTAGATTATTTTTACCTGGTTTTATACTAAATGGATCCCTAGGTAGCTGAAAATTGACCTGAATACATACGGGGCCCTGTATTTGAAAGCCCTTGGCGCCCGTTGCACATTATTCAGTAGAAATAAAACTACCGAGTTGCACTCTATAACCGGTGACTGCTGCTCTTCTCCCCCTTGGCCTTGTAATAGGCTTATTTACCCACGTGTCTAATCGCCACTCCTGGATGCAAGCATCTGGAATCTAGGTCCCGCTAGGTGACTGGTGACTGCACAGTCGGTATTTATGGGAAGAGGGCGAGGGAAGGGAGAGAGAGGAAGGAGTAGAGTCGTTCAGGCGCTTCCATTTGCCTTCACATTCCCACCGGGAACAACAGCTGAAACAGGAAATACACCTGACATTGGGCTGCGGGGCCCAGCTCCCCTGGCTTTTCAGTTTCTGGCTTCATACGTCACAAAGAGTGGCCCCAGGAAAGAGCTGACTCTTGTGAACTCTCTGTCTGTTGTGGAGGAATTAAAGATCACTTCCTAAGGGTCCCTCTCCTTTCAGGAGTTCATCCCTGAAGCTGAAATGCATGATCCAGGATCCACCTAACCCCAGAGGAACCCGCAGCGTGGAGCTCAGACCACCACAGCCTCCCAGTGTGGTCTCGTGACTGAATCACAGATCTCACCAGATCTGTAGCCCACATCTAGATGAAGATAAATCTGGTCCAACCCACCCTCTGAGCTTCCTCCTCCTTCCTGCCGGTTTTTTGGAGGTTCCAGAGAGAATTTTGCATCTATGACTTCACTGCCCTCACTCATCACCACCAGCACTCCCATTCAACTCCCCATCCATCCCTGACGGAGCCACAGCTCACTGGGCTACTCCCGCTGCTATCGGTGCCCACCCTGGGCAGTCTTCTACTTTGTGAATTCAAGGCAGCGCTCTGCCACCCCGGCCACTGCTGTTAATACCTCAGTCCCCAATGAAGGCAGCCTGGCCTCGATGGTGCTCAGGGCCCTGAAATGTTAGAGTGTGAGGGGGCTTCTCCCCAATTCCCAATAATCTATAATAGTAACAGCTCAAGAGTAGCAATAATGATCACTGACATTTATTGAGATCTTACCACGCTCTGTTCTGAGCACTTTCTTTGCATCCACTCATTTCATGTTCACAAAGACTCCGTGACATAGACTCTGTTACTCCCACCCCCTATTACAGATGAGGAAACTGAGGCATAGGCCAGTGGAGAGTAGATGGAGGTTAGCAAGGATGTGTATCCTTAACCCCCAGGCAATTCTGCCGCACAGGGGCATGTGCCCGCTGGTCAGAGCATAGAAAGTGTCAGCAAAAACCATTGTGCTCCCTTCCAGAATCTGAGGAATACAAAGGGAGGTAAGGTCCCAGGCATCATGACTGCCCCCTTTTCCTGTGTGTGTTTGTTTTTTTAAGAATGATTTGTTGATCTTGAGAGAGAAGGAGAGAGAGAAACATTGATGTGACAGTGCAACATCAATGAGCTGCCTCCAGCACGCTCCCTATCAAGAATGGAGCCCACCACCCAGCATGTGCTCTTGACCAGGAATCCGATCTGGTGCCTGGGACAACACCCAACCAACAGCAGCCAGGGCTTTCTTTGCTTTCTTACATGCCTCAGAGCCCTCCTTTTCTCCTCCTAGTCCTCCACCCTGCAACATGCCTGCATCCTGGAGCCTCAAACATAAGCATGGCTGACTTTTCAGAGGAATCCCTTGTTCTCTCAGTAGATTAGTGGATGCACATAGGTGAGGGGAAGAAAATGTCTGTGCTGCCTTCCCCACCACCACCCCTACCCTTCCAGTCCATTCCAGGTGTATCTGAATCTCCCCCCCAGCCAACCAGGACCTCCTTCAGAAAAACAGGGGTTATGTCATCACTGTTCACTGAAGAGCACATGGCAACACTTTACAGTCCAATTTCTGATAAGCCTTTGTCAAAGTGATCATGTCTCTTCCCACGAGAGCAGGTTTTATTGAGAAAACAAGTTAAAGAAGAGAAATTCAGAGCATTTAGGCAAAGTTGGCCAAAGCAGCCCCTGTTTCCCACTTTTGCACTGTTCCCATCAAACATGACAGAAAGATCAAGCAACTAGAAAGGACTTGGCATCACCGTGGTCCACTGCAGCTGGTTGCATAGAACTGGTCTGCAAATGAGATGATGCTTCCATTGTCTGCTGATGAATCACTCCAGATAGAGAATACAAGAGCAAGTGACATCCTTCTCGGCTCCTAAGTGATTTTATCTCCATGCCTCTCCCCTGTGTAGCTTCTTCCTTCTTCCACGGCCACCCCCACTGCCGTCTCCAATTGCTTTTAGCCTTATACTGTTTTGCATCGAAGCCCATTAAATGCAACCCATGTTATACAAGCCATTATTTATTCTCCCATCAAAACACTGTGGGTCACCCACCACATGCTAAAGAGAGAAAACCCATCAACAAATAGGCCCTGTCCATTCAGCTTAATTGACATTCCCATTGTCTTTAACGAGGGTCTCTGCATAACAGTGTACACCAGGAAGGACACCCATTGGCTGCCGCCCGGGCTTTGCATTCATAACGGAGTGCCGTTTGACCAATGCTGAGGCGTTTTGTGGGCGCGTTTCCCTCCTTTGTCAATGTTAATGCAATGCCAAGTGATAAAGATGCCCTTTGGCATTCAACACTCTTAACCTTTAATAATCCACACGTTCTGCATCTCAAATTGCTGCTATACATGAACAGGTTTTAGTCAACCCCTGAAGCGAATATGTACCTTCTCATTACAGGGCAGCGGTGGTGAGAAAGCAATTCACTAAGCCATAGGGTTGGCAATCACCCATATTTTCTGCTATGAGTAAATAACTTCAATTGATTTAATCATAAAAGAATAACAGGAAAACTACATTGATTTCCAAATCCCTAATGTGAACATCAGGTTCTATTGACCAGCCTGCATGCAAGGATGTTGTAGCCATTTGTATGAACTCAAGAAACATCAATACTTGATCATTACTCCAACAAGAAAAAATGACAATTTGGGCCTATTTCAAAATGGATTGAAGTAATATTATGCAGGTTGATTGGGCAATCTAGAGTGATATAAGTGATAGTACGCCATATACTCATTAGGTTAAAAAGAACAAAATCCATAAATTCTGGTGCACAGTCCTCTTGTTAATTGTAATAGGTCATTCACATTCTATAGCAACAGTAATGACACACAAGACCTCTGTTTCTATTAAAGTAACCAGATGGGGCTGTCGAAAATTCATTTGTTGCTCATGTAAATTTAGTTGCTGTCCACATAGGAAATCTCCTTGTACTGGAGAAACCGCAGATTCTGTCTCAAACTACTTTAAAAACCGTGTTTGTTTTCCTTGTGTTGACTGATTAATTGGAGTTTAGAAGCAAAGTAAAAATTCTTTAAGAGGAATATTTATAGTAAAAATGTGAAAGAAGAAATAAGTGTATTCTTTATTATTTTAATACGGGAGAAAGAACGATGGACTGAGGAGTTAAGGAAGATTAGTCTGGCAGTGGCGGGAAGGTAAGATTGGAGAGCAGAAAGCATGAGGTCAAATCCAAGAATGGTCTGGTAAGGCCTGGGCTGGGGTGAAGAGACATGAAGACATCTCAAAGAAAGATTGACAGGATATGAATACTAAATAATGCACAGAATCATAAAGTGACTACGGGGTTTTGAAGATGGTGATATATATATATATATATATATATATATATATATATATATATATATATATATATAAAGAGCTTTTGACAAGATACATTTATTGAAAAAAAAGAGCTAGTTTGGTTCTGAAAATCTTGACTTTGGGCTGATTGCAAGATAGTGATGTTAAAATGCTTTGGGGACAGATAGAAATACAGGAATGCACTTAGACTAAAAGGAATGTTGCAAAATTATAGATTTATGGGGTCATCTGCATTGAAATGATGAGCAAGTTGATAGAATGAAACACAGGAAGAGTAGAAAGCCCAGAACTGAATTTCGGAGTATAATACCTATTGTTTTTTTTGTGTGTGTTTTTTTGTGGGTAAAACTCTTTTTTTTTTTTTTTAATTGTGTTACATGTATATATATCTCCCCAAATACCTATTGTTAAGGAGCAGGAAATTCAGGAAAGACCAAGAAAAGAAATAAATATAGAATGATCAGAGTGTGAGAGAAACCAGAATAGTGTTGGGTTCTGCAAGGTAAAAAAAAAAAAAAAAGCCAATTCTCAAGACCTGAGTAATTCAGAAGTACATACACACGCACACGCACACGCACATGCACACGCACACACACAATGTAGCAAGGAGGAGGAGCTCTGAGCAAAGACAAAGGCTTGACTGACATCATTAGTGCCCTAGGTCTGAGCAGAAAGCATCAGAGTTATAGCAGCTAATTAAGATGAAGAAGAGATTGAGAGTCAATTGGGAGGGTAAAGTAAAGGCAAAAATACAGAAATCTGGCAGGTAGTGGAAAGAAAAAAATAAGATACTGGTGAGAGAAAAGCTATAGATTCAAGGAAAATTGGTATTTAAAAATATATTTGGGGTGTCCCAAAAATGTATACACACTTTAACAGCTGATAGCTCAATTTTGAAAATGAAATGTATTTGAATAAACGCTGCCTTTGTAATTATTCAAGTGTGTGTATACATATTGGGAGGGCACCCTATATATGGGGAGCCTATACTTTTGATAACAGAGGGCAATCAGAGGCTCCAGGAAAGAGAAAGATGGAAAGTTCTGGAAAGGGAAGTGAGATGAAGTGTGGAATCCACATCATAAGGTCCAAATTATGAACATGGCCCACTCTTGGGTCACCAGGGGTCCCCATAGTTAACGTCAAAGAAAGAGGCATGTTTATTTATTTTGCCCAGCACATCTCCACCAGGTTCAAGTGCAAAAAAAAAAAAAAAAACCTAAAAAATAAAAAATTAGTTTTAAAGTCAGTGTTTTCTATGATAGACTTTATTATACATTCACTCCTCCAAGCATTTCCAACCCATTAGTCCCTGGGGTTGGCATGGATGTCTGGATCATCCCGGCTTCCTGGTCCTTTGACTTACGTGTGATGTGTGGGCGCTCACATGATTAAGCCATGAATTCTCTTACCACTCTGGGCAGGAGTAGCTCTTTGGGTATTTTATTCAGGTTTGGCGGTTACAGCAGTTCTTTTACTTCATGTGTGGTTCTTTTTAGAAAGTTACAAAACATTGTGATCTAGAACCACAACTTCTGTACAAAAGTAAATCAGGGCACAAGTTTTCACCAGCTGTAAAATAATCTAAAAATGTAGGGGCCCAGCCCTGCCAGGTGAATCAGTTGGTTAGAGTGTCATCCCCATATGCCAAGGGTGCGAGTTTGATCTTTGGTCGGGGCACATACAAGAATCAACCAACGAATGCATAAATAAGTGGAACAACACATCTTTCTCTCTCTCTCTCTCTCTCTCTCTCTCTCTCTCTCTCTCTCTCTCTCTTTCTTTCTCTTTCTCTCTCTCTCTCTCATCAATTAATAAAAATACAGGGGTCGGGTTGCCATCCTGTGTAACTCTTAGGGAATTCCCTGTACCCAAACTGTAGAATGCATTTATTTGGATAAGGACTCCCAGAGGCAAGTGTGCAGTTGCTCTGCAGCCCCAGGAAGGCTCTATGTTTGATTGATGTTATATCTGAAAACAAAGAGAGAATAGGAGAATCCGTTGATGTTCCTGGTATCACTTAAAGTTGTAGTTTTGATTTTCTGAGAGGAGCTACCCACTCACCTCGGGCCCTATGGCAATGAGACCCCAGTGAAGCTAGATCTTCCCACTGGGCAAGAGAATCTTGCAAGCCTGGTTTTTATATGGCTCTTCCCATTTTTAAATCTTGGCAACTACTTAATCATGTTTTGAATACTGTGTTAGCCAAACAAAACATGTCGGTGAGACATAGCATTTTACAAACTGGCTTCCAGCTCACAACCTTTAAACACAGGCTCTCTGATAGCTCCTGACCCAGAGAAGAACTCCGTTCAAGCCCAATCGCTGGTCAGAGGCCCAGTCTTTCAGGTCAGCAGCGCCCCTGCTCTGGAGTCCCGTCCTCCCATCCGGAGCCTCTGTCCTGTCTGATATCCAAAATCGCCTTTCATTTTCCCATCTAAAACCCATCAAACTGGTTCCATCAACAGGATAGCAGAGATGTGACCTGCTTTCTAGAAGCATTTGCATCTTAAAAGAAAACAATTTGTAATACTTTATATGATTTCAGAGAGGGAGAGAGAGATAGAAACATCAGTGATGAGAGAATCATTGACTGGCTGCCTTTGGCATGACTGCTACCTGAAATCAAGCCCACAATCTGGGATCGAGCAGGCAACCCAGAGGCAAATTCAAGACCCTTCAGTCCACAGGCCAACACTCTATCCACTGAACCAAACTAGCCAGGGCTATATCTCAAAAAAAATTTTTTTAAAGTACCTGAGGAGTAAAAGAAAATGTCCTGCCCAGATTGCTAAGAGATATTTTGTGGACTAAACTCTCTAAATTCCATGGGATTGCCCAAGCTGGTTTGGCTCAGTGGATAGAGTGTCAGCCTGCAGACTGAAGGGTCCTGAGTTTTATTCCGGTCAAGGGAACATGCCCAGGTTGTGGGCTTGAGCCCCAGTAGGGAGCTTGCAGGAGGCAGCCAATGAATGAGTCTCTCTCATCATGGATGTTTCTATCTCTCTCTCTCCCTCTCCCTTCTTCTCTGAAATCAATAAGAATATATTTTTTAAATGTTTAAATTTAAATTCATTGGGAGTCTAGTATAAATGCTAAGGAACAGAACTGGCTCCACCTCATGCATTCACTCTTCATTCATTCAGGAAAGATTGGGTCAGCTTATACCAGATGCTAAGCACAGAATTGCAAATAGGACAGGCAAGGACTTTGTCCTCAAGGTCATGACCAATCTTGTTCATGTTATAAGCTAAGAAGATAGAGGTGTAATTAGGCTATTATATCATACGTCTCAGAGCTCCAACACTTGAGACTCTCAAGGGGGGCAGGGGGAATGGGGCACCTGTAGACCAATGTCCTGCCCTTTCTTGCCCCTTCTTTCTTTCCCCTGTCCCATATGCTCTTACTTGTTCCAAGCCCTGCTTTCCTCTGTTCTTGGTTCTGTCAGGTGACAGCACTACCTGACCTGTGCCTGGGGTCTCTGAGCAGTCTGGGATCTACAGGTTAGTGGATTTAGCAGCTAAATTTGGGCACTATTTGCCCCAAATAGTGCTGTGTCCCCTTTTGCCTCTGATGGCAGTGGCTTTCTTAGCTGCACACTTTCACTCGTGCTACTTCCTCTTCCAGGAGTGGTATTGGTTTGTTCCTTATGTTGTTCCGCTCCCCTATTTAGTGAGTTGGTTTCTTTTCTCCATCTACCCTCAACCTGCAAGGTCATGGGGTCACGCCTTTTTCGTCTGTGTATCCCTGTAGCATGTTTGTGTTTTGGGCAATTACTCCATGCTGATTTAAATGTGTTAAGAGCTCTCTCTTGGATTTCAGTTTCTAGAAATCCTATTTATTCCTTTGAGGACCCAAGTAAGTGCTGCCTCCCCCAGGCAGCCTTCTCTGATTGCCTCAGCCTCAGAGACCATCTCTCTGGCTCAGAACATCTGCAGCCTGGGTTTGCAGCTGCTGCTCCGGCCATCTCACGTAGGGCTCTATATTGTAAGCCCTGTGTATATATTTCTCATCTCCATGAGACGATCATATTTCTGAGGCCAGAGGAAGTTTCTGCTGAATCTTTCCAGCCTGCATGGGACATGACCCCGGGTTCGATTTTTATCCTTTCTTGTTGGAAATAGGTACTGACTCGGGTGCTCGAACTGACTAAAGGAAGAGGGCAGGACCTGAGGAGGATCAAAGCAGAGCTGATTCCACCAACTGCTCCCTTCACGTATGCCTAGATTTCAGAGTCTGATACGTATTTAACACGGGCGTTTCCGTGTCTCCCAGGTGCCTGTTAAAAATAATGATTGTCATTCCTTTAATTTTCCAAGTAACTAAGGACCACAAAGCCTTTTGTGTTAAAGCCTTGAGGAAAATCTTTATGATAAAAGGTGGCGGGAGCCGAGACTGGTTTGGCTCAGTGGATAGAGTGTCGGCCTGCGGACTGGAAGGTCCCAGGTTTGATTCCGGTCGGGGGCATGTACCTTGCTTGCGGGCACATCTCCACTGTGGGGCGTGCAGGAGGCGGCTGATCGATGTCTCTCTCTCATCGATGTCTCTGACTTTCTATCTATCTCCCTTTCTCTCTGTAAAAAATCAATAAAATGTATTTTTTTAAAAAAAAAAAAGGTGGCGGGAGTCTATTGCATGTCCAGATCATTATATATTCTATAAAACACGGACCCTTCAAGGGGGTTAGAAGGGGGTTTAGGATCTTATTCTTTATTGTTTGAAACAGGTGGCTCTTTTTTTCCCTTATACCTTCTGTAGCAGTTTTTTTTTCTTTTTCTTTTCTCTTACTTGCTACTATTTTATTATTACTATTACTATTACTGTTACTGTTACTATTACTATTACTATTACTATTACTATTACTATTACTATTACTATTACTACTGCCAGCAGCCTTCTCCCTTCCTCTCTCCTCAGTTCAGTTTATTTAATCAACAGTTATTTATGGAGCACCTCGGATGTGGCTTTGAATCTGAGATAGGGCTGTAAAGCTGACATCCCCGCTTGTTAGAGCAGTGTTTGAAAACAGAGAGACCCACTTGAGTGAGGAATCATTAATAGGAAAACAATCACCCTTCAGTGCCCGGATTCGGGATTCACGGTGAGAACAGCTGATTGAATAACGGAGTGGGTCCTGAGTGTGGTACAGCCAGACTTAGCGTCGCTGGCAGGGCACTGATGGCCAGAGTGATGGGCGGATTCACTCCCTTCCGCAGAGAAATCAGGTGGCAATTCAGCCCCCTGACTTCTCCCCCTCTTGATTTTGCCATGAAAGCATGTTGTCTTCTCCTAATAAATCCCCGGTGAGGAAGGCCACTGAAAGAAAGGAGGAAAACGAGGTAGAGAAAACCATAAAATCAAACTTTGTAAGGATTAATGACATCATATTACCAAGAAATTAGCAAAGTCTTTTTTTCCTTTCTTTATGGCCCCACGGGAGAAAGAATGGCCAGTTATACAACCTTTCTCGTGAGCATTTTCATCGCTACAGAAGAGTGATGACTTAGAGAGTAACCACCGCTCACATATCAGTGTTTAGGGCAACAGACAACTATAATGTTGATTTCTACCTCAGAATCGTGAATGACCACACTTTCCATTTCTAAAAGCCCCTAGACTCTTAACTATTGGAAATGCAAAGAATGTGCCATTGATTTGAACAGTCTTATAGAACACAGGAATAATGATCTGAGAGTGGTAATTATCAAAATTCTAGTAAGAGCCGAGGGCTTTTTTTTAAAAAAGACCACGACTGCATATATAAAAGGTGTCCGATGAGATGTGCTTTGAGCAAATTTAGATTCCGCAGCAAAGAACCTATCAGCTAAGAATTGAGTCCCTTGTGCCTCGGAGGAGTCCGGGCAGAGAAACTTGCAAAGAAAGCAAGATGAACACTCCTTGGGGGGATTTTACACGCCAGTAAATAGCATCCAGCCCTCTTTGTGGCGGCAATTTTATTATCTACATATGCCTCGGGCTGTTGGAAGTCATAAACTCGCACACCGAATGACACCCGAGGTGAGCGTGGGAATCGTCTGCCTTTTCACCTTGCCTCCATTTGTGTTAAGTAGCTGATGTGATGGGCTCTTTTCTCCTCGCACCTATAAGCCGGAATCATTGTCCTGTCAGTGCATAACGATTTGAGCAATTTTTGGAGCGCCGGCCCGGGGATTTTTTCCATCGCCTTAGAGAGCGGCAGCCCCATCCATAATCAGATTAAACGTGGGGGAGGGGAGCGCCGGGGGAAGTGGGGTTGAAAAGGTCAGAGGAAAGAAAAGAGGAAATTTTCCGTTTGGAATGCTGGCCCTGAGCCCCCCCTCTCTCAGTCGAAGCTTCTCAGCTGTCTGGGGGGGCCAGGCCATTTGATTTCTTCTCTGAGGCTTCGGGTGCCCCCAAGGCTCATGGAAAACGTCGAATATTTGTAAGTGGGCCTCCCGCTGCCCTTCGCATTTCTGAGAGCCGAGCCCTGGAGGAAAGAGATCTGATGTCCTCCTACCTCCACGTGCAGCGTTTAGCTAAACCCACTTTTGTCTGGTTCCTAATCCACTGGGTATTAATGTTAATCTGATATTTCTAAAGTGCTTCACGGTGCTTGTCTCTGAAAGGGGCTGTGGAAAAAGCAGGTGGACGGGCTGGCTGCGGCTTGGACAGGAATTTAAATTTTGAGAAACAAACCCACTTAGCCGAAAAGAGCCCAAATAACCCTCATATGTTTTCCAAAAAAAAAAAAAAAATAAGAGTGGGTCTATACAGTCTTGTAAGACGGTGACAATAATTTCCACGTTTGCGGCACCGTTTTAGCACGCTCATAAACCTGTAGGAGCACTAACAGAAATATGGCCGGAGGAGGCATATTTTATTCCTTCAGCATGCGAGCCTAAATGAACAGACGCTTGGATGCATTCTTAAACAGTCCCCACGTTCAAACGCAGGGAGGATGCGAACAGACAGCGCATGCTCTACCTTTCCGATTGGGAGGAGGGTAACCTAGTACCCGGTTATGTTTTACAGGGTCAGGACCGGTGTGATAGACACAGTACAATTCCTAGGAAGCAGTTCTCTGCCCAGGTTTTAGCCCAGCCGTTTGGAGCAAAAAGCATAGCTTCATGTTGTACCAAATGTGGTCATTTGGGCAAAGCAGTTCCTTGTCTGGTTTCCCTTCGGTGGGTTCCCAGATGGCAATGCCCACTCGGACCAAGTCGTTGGCAAAGCCGTCCTAGGATCCCTTCAAGGGGCCACACACCTTAAAGGTGAGACTCTGAGGTTCTTATTCTTCTCAGAAATGGAGCTGGTGGATTGGGCTTAATGATGTGCCATAATAAGCTAAATTCTGAGTAATCAAGGCTGAAGTATGGATGTTGAAGTATACTGAGGACAATGCGTGTTTATTCTGTCCTACTGAATTTTTTTTTAAAAAATATATTTTATTGATTTTTTACAGAGAGAGAAAGTCAGAAACATCGATGAGAGAGAGACATTGATCAGCTGCCTCCTGCACGCCCCACAGTGGAGAGGTGCCCACAAGCAAGGTACATGCCCCCGACCGGAATCGAACCCGGGACCTTTCAGTCCGCAAGCCGACACTCTATCTACTGAGCCAAACCGGTCTCTGCTGTCCTACTGAATTTTATAATAAAGCTGTTTTTACTATGAAAGTAACACTACCTAAACAAAAGTAGAACATTCATATAAACAAAGGGATGAAATATAATCACATTTAAACTTCTATGTCTATCTTTTGAGATTTATAGTTATGCGTAAAAATTGATTCTATCTGATATATATTGAATGTAATGAAATATGCTTGAGTTTAATGAAATACACATTGTAGCTAGTGATGGGGGTTGAACAACAGTATGGGAATGTACTTAACGCCACTGAAATCTTACATACATTTTACCACAATGAAACATCCATTTTGTGTAAAAATAACATGAGATCTTAAAGAACATGCCAGTTTGTTCCTTGGTTTTAAAGGTAATATTAGTCAATACAATTCAAGAATCATGACCAAATCACCCTTGAAAGGCCTCATCGCTACCATTACATGGGGGGTTAGGATTTTAACATGAATTCCTGGGTGACACAAACGTTTAGTCTAGAGCAGAATAGATTTGAACTCTAGCTTGACCACTTTCAGCACGTGTGATCGTGAACAAGTTGTTTAAAATCTTTGTCTTGTTCAAGCTGTTCAATGTTCTGTGCTTTAGCATCTTCCCATGCAAAGCAGAGCTGGAGCATCTGCTGTGATCAGTTAACTCTCACCCGGTGTCCAGCTTAGTCTATGCACTATCTCCTTCCCTTTCCTTCCTCAGGTAAAGGCTTAATTTATGCTGACACTCTGGGTTTTGATCTAGTTGATGCTTTGCCTAGGATGCCTCTCTCATAGCACAACATCATAACTTTTAAAACCGCAATCCAAGCATAGGACAACTTCTTTTAGTGAAAAATTTGGGGTGTTGCTGATATGTTTTGCAATACAAGAATCCTTGTATGACAAGATGCCGGAAGCCAGTTCCAGCATGTCGTAATTGCAAGAGTTTCAACAAAAGGTTGATGGAACTTGGGGACTCAACAAGTGCTGAGTCACATATGTTATCGCCTGCTGGGAATGGCTGAAGGCATTTCCCCAAACCTGAAAAGGATGATTGTTTGCTGCCAGACAGCTCAGGGCATCTTAATCTACATGTTATTGCCTCCTGTCAGCCAAACATTTGAATAGCCTAAGGAGGTGGTCGGCAAACTCAGTCAACAGAGCCAAATATCAACAGTACACAGATTGAATTTTCTTTTGAGAGCCAAATTTTTTA